>JASDQU010790190.1:573767-588187 GCA_032191745.1 Picea mariana | reverse complement strand
ATCGTTGAACTGCATTTTTTCAAAGCCGACAATGAAAAAATAAAGAAAGCTCAGCAGGAACAACAAGGAATAAATGAAGTCCTGCTGTGCAGTATAGTGACCAAGAAAATCCCAAAGGATGATAATAACAACGAAGAAGTCAACAAGAGATCTTCCAAGAACTCGAGACCAAAAACAAAAAAAAGAGACAGTTCATCTGAAGGTACACCTTAAGCTGAGGACAAAACGAAAATAGACAGAAAGAGAAAACAAGTACACCACCTTGAAGGGGAATTCAAGAAAATTAAACCAACTATCTTTGATGGAGAATCCATAACAGGAGAAGAAGCGGAGGCATGGTTATTGGACATAAAAAATAATTCCAGATATATAACTATTCCAGCAATATGAAGGTCAGAATGGCCATATACAATCTGA
Source organism: Picea mariana (assembly GCA_032191745.1). NCBI lineage: Eukaryota > Viridiplantae > Streptophyta > Pinopsida > Pinales > Pinaceae > Picea > Picea mariana. Next base: position 587,770 of record JASDQU010790190.1, on the reverse strand, counting down.
AAGGGAAGGCCAACGTTTGGTGGCAAGACCTGAAATTGGCCAAGGGCCTAAAGGAGAAACAGATGGAATGGTCTGACTTTAAGAAATATTTCAAGAAACAGTACCTATCTGAAAGCTACTATGAAAGGAAAACAAAATAATTTTACAAACTAAGACTTGCATATATGACAATGGAAGACCTTCTAAATAAATTCCTGGAATTATTAAGGTTCGTACCTTACATATGAGAGGATAGGGTAAAAATCTAGCGGTTCTTAAGCTATTTATCGCAGTCCTACAGGGACAGAATTAAGTTTGACAACCCCAAATCATTGAGTGAAGTATTCAGGAAAGCACGAATGTGCTACAATCAATACAAACAACGGGCAAAGTTTCCTAAAGCCAGGAAGGCTAATAAACAAGATCGAATGAATCAACGAAAGAAGGGATACCAACCTTCCCCTAATCGTAATGTAGCAAAAATCTTTCCGAGAAAGGATTTTCACTCCAACCATCTGAATACGTAAGGCGGTGGTACACTAGTAAATCTGGGAACAAAGAAGTTTGGGGATAGCCCCCGCAAACAACTGAAGTGTTGGGAATGTGGAGAAACTCATCTAAGGAGGAATTGTCCACATTTAAATTAAGCAAACATAACTGTTGTTCATAATTTGCAGGAAGCCTCGATGGTGGGAGACATGGGCAGAAGCCCACATCGAATAAATGCAGCCATAGACGGTCGGCAAGCTGACCATCAATCCTCTGTGGTAGAAATCGAAGGTAAAACCGAAAACACTCGAATCTATGTTATAATTGACCCTAGAGCTACGTTAAGTTATATTATTCCTGATGTAGTAGAGTCAAATAAACTTAAGAAAGTGAAGCACACAAAATCATGGCTCGTACAATTAGCAACATAAATAAAAAGGAAAGTAGTTGACTTTATTTCATATTTAGAGTTCATCTTAGATCAGAAAAACATAAGAACGAATCTGAACATCCTACCACTAGGACCTCATGATATGATTATCGGAATGGATTGGTTGGAAAATCACAAAGTGGTACTAGATTGTTTTACAAAGATAATTAACTATAAAGACGATGTTGGCACAACTAGGACAACCCAAGGTATACCAAAACATGTAACCGTTAGACAAGTTTCAACAATGCAACTTAAGAAATGTATGGGAAAGGAATGTCAAGTTTATGCCATCCAAATAACGAATCTACTAAAAACAAGAGATAATCAAGAGTTACAATATCTTGTTGTCCTACGCGAATTCAGAGACATGTTTGTGGATGAGATACCAGAATTACACCCTAGGAGGGAAATAGACTTTTCCATAGATCTACTACCTGGTTCAGCCTCTATCTGAAAAGCACCTTACTGAATGAGTCTACTAGAATTGACATAATTAAAAATACAATTACAGAAATTGTTGGACAAAGAGTATATCAGACCGAGTGTTTCACCATGGGGGGCACCAGTCCTCTTTGTGAAAAAGAAAGACAGTACTCTAAGGATTTGTATCAATTATAGATAATTTAATAAAATGACTATGAAGAACAAGTACCCCTTACCTAGGATAAATGACCTATTCGATCAAGTAGGAGGGGCCAAGATCTTTTCGAAATTGGATTTACGATCCAGTTATTATTGGGTTAGAATAAAGGATGAGGATATAATCAAAACAACTTTTCGAACAAGATATGGACACTACGAATTCATAGTCATACCATTCAAACTCACTAACGCACCAACCATGCTTATGTGCTTGATGAACAGTATTTTCAGTCAGTACTTAGACAAGTTCGTACTAGTATTTATCAATGATATTCTGGTCTATTCTAAAATAGAGGAAGAACACGAAGAACACTTAAGAATAGTTCTGCAAACACTGAGGAAACACAAAATGTACACCAAATTTGATAAGTGTGACTTTTATCAAAAGAAAATACAATATCTTGAACATGTAATTTCAGCAGAAGGCATTGACGTAGACCCTGAGAAAATAAAAGCCGTCACAAAGTGGCTGATACCAAAGGATGTGGCGGATATGAGGTCATTCATGGGAATCACTAGATACTATCGTAGATTTATAGAAGGGTTTTCCAAGATAGCCTACCCTATCACATCATTACAAAAGAAAGGGACCACGTTTAACTAGTCACAAGGTGTCAAGACAGTTTTAACAAGCTGAAAGAATTATTGACAACTACACCCATATTGAAGGTAGCAGACCCAGAAAAAGAATTTACCGTATGTGTTGATGCACGTGAGAAGGACTCAGGGGTGTCCTAACACAAGAAGGACACGTAATTTGTTATGAGTCCCGTAAATTAAAATAACATGAGGGAAATTATGTTACTCATGACTTAAAGTTGGCAACGGTAATACACACCTTAAAAATGTGGCTACACTACATAATGGGTAGAAAATTTCTACTATTAATGGATAACAGTGGTGTGAAATATCTGTTTAGTCAACCAGATCTTAATGCAAGACAAGTAAGATGGCTTTCCTTCTTGAGCGAATTAGACTTCGAGGTCAGACATATCAAGGGTAAATAAATCAAATAAAATAAGGTAGCAGACGCTTTAAGAAGAAGAGTCCATGGCTTATGTGAGATAAATATCAGTAGGGAAGAAAGTGATCTGGAACAAAGAATAAGGACGAAAGGTATTAACGATGAAAATTACACTAAGATAATGGCATAATTACAAAACAACACCGCAAACTCAGATAAACCAGATCTGAGTATCGACAAGAAGGGACTACTATGAATTAAAAACTGACTTTACATACCAGATGCAGTGGAGTTAAAGCTAATAATATTGGATGAAGAGGATAAGAAATCGTATTCTGGCCATTCAAGATACCAAAAAACAATAACAACACTTAGAAAACTATTTTTCTGGCCTAATATGAAGGGCGAAACAGCAGAATACTTGGCTAGGTGCCAAGATTGTCAGCAGTTTAAGGCCGAACACCAGCATCCACCCGACCTATTACAACCTTTACCAGTGTCAGAATGGAAATGGGAGACCATATCACTGGACTTTATAACAGGTTTGCCCAAAACTCAGAAACAAAATGACTCTATTATGGTTGTAATCAATAAACTCAATAAGTATGCACAATTTATTCATGTGAAATATACTTTTAAAGCTATAAACATCGCTAAAATATTTATGAAGGAAATTTTTAGACTGCATGGTATTCCTAAGATGGTGATCTCAGATAGAGACGTAAAATTTACGTCCACTTTTTGGAAATAATTGTTTGCAGGGATACATACTATTTTAAATTTCAACATGAGTTACCATTCACAAACGGATGGACAGACCGGACGAACAAATCCAATCATAGAAGATATGCTCCATATGTACGTAAGAAAAAAACCAAGTGGGAAGACTACCTGTACTTGGTAGAATTCGCATATAACAATGGGTACCAAACTTCAGCTAAATTGAGCCCCTTCGAGGTACTGTATGACAAAAAGTGTACGACATCAATTAGTTGGGACGACCCGGTTGATGGACTCATGATTGGACTAGAAATGATCCAAGAAATAGAAAGTACAATAAGAAAGGTGCAACATAACTTAAAGGAGGCACATGACAGACAAAAAAATTATGCGGACCAGAAAAGAAGACACTTGGAATTTCAAGTGGGAGATCATGTTTACTGAGAAGTCAAAGCCCGAAAGAGTTCACTAAAACTCGGGAACTGTGCCAAATTGGCACCCAGGTTTTGTAGAACCCTTCAAGATACTAGCTCGAATTGGACCCGTAGCATACCAACTTGCACTTCCAGCTAATCTAAGAATTCATAATGTATTTCGGGTTTCCTTGTTGAAAAAGTATGTCCATGACCCTACTCATATGATTGACTGGAACTTGGTGCAGGTGGTACTAGAAGGCGAGTTCCAGGTAGAACCCCTACGCATTCTGGACCGGAGAGAAATATCACTTCAGAGCAGAGTCGTCGCTCAGGTAAAGGTGCAATGGAACCACTTTAGCCCTGAGGAGGCCACTTGGGAGTTGGACGGAAATTTGTGGAAATCTTATCCAATCCTATTCCAAGAAAAGAACGAACACTGAGGATAGTGTTTTATTGAAGGGGGAAAGGATGTGACATCCCCAAAATTAAATTAATTTCAAAATTTAAAAAACAATTGTTAGAAAACTATTCTGTTTTTGGTAAATTCGAATTTGGAAAATTTTTGCCATTTAGGGCAATTCCAAATTTCGAATTTGGTAAATTGTAAATACATTATGTTCACTGTTGGGCAGAAATTGTGATTGGACCCAACTAACTATTTGATTTCGACACTTGTATGAAAACATAATATTTTATATTTATTGAAAGGGGACAAATGGAATAGCCATGTTAAAATCAAGCTGACCATGACTCCATGAGTGGGGAACATGTTGGAACTACCTATGGGCTGATTGTTACAAGTGGAAAATTAGGGATTTGGCCAATGGAAGCCCTTAAAAATCAGGGATTTAGAAAGCTGCGAAAATTCCCAAGCGAGGGAAAAAAGGCCTAAGAAAAAAGGACTTGTATTGTTAAATAGCATATGTGAGGAGGCAGGACGATGCCAAGTATGCATAGGAAAAATGAATTGGACTCTTGCTGCTATGAACACTAAATTCTGAGTGTGAGGCAAGAAGAAGTTGCTGAGACAAAAGGTTGTTGTCGTGGAGGAGTTCTGGAATTCGCCCTCATGGATTCATGGTCAGGTTAGGGGGTGAATGGAACAAGTAACCTTGGTTCTTTAATTCTAAGGTTGGGAGGAACTTGGTTGTTCCCTTTGTCTTCTAGCGTTTGGTTCAGATATGTTCATCTATCCCTTTTTTGGTTATATATATCTTGTCTTAAGTTGTTGTCCATATACATAGATATATTTCTGGACAGATGATTTCCATTTGAAATTATCGTTAAATAAGAGTCGTTCTGATCTAAATGATTTCAAGAGAATTAGCTTCATCTTATGCATATTACTGCCACTGTTGAAATTATCTTTAGATAAGAGTCGTCTTGATCTGAATGATTACCAGAGAGAATTGCATACTACTAGCGCATAATTTCTAATAGTTTTATTGTAGTATGTATGGTATATTTTTGTTCAGTAACATTCTGTGAAAAATGGTAAAGGCAAGGTAAAAACTCCTACATGTTAGCTATATTTAATGTATAAATATTTTTTCGAAGTAGTTAACACAGAAAAGAGAATTGAATGGTGGAAGTACGCCATAAATTATTTAAGAAATTTCTGCCAAATTGATATGCAATATTATCTGCTTGATCCATTTAATAATGAATAACCCTAGGAGGAGATCATACCTATTCAAAATAGAAAATACATATACCGATTTATGTATCTATACAGAAATTACATCCTTGGGATGGCCCTTTGCGGCTGGGTTAGACTTTCTTATTTTATTTTAAGTTACCTATGTAAACTATTGTACATAAATGGAATCAACTGTGTGTAGAATTACATACAGAAATACATATACATATAGGGATACACACAGAGACATATACATATGAATAATATGCACTGAGCACCTCGTGGAACTCTAGGAATAATGCTTTTGACCTTTCAATGTAAAAATAAACTATGGAACAAAGAATTTAGATGCGAAGGACGAAAAATCTTAAACAAGAATAGAGATGCGTGAAACCTTAAATATCTGGATGCCTTTGTTTTAATTATACAAATGAATTCCATAACCCTATCATCAACTAACAAATTAAACCAACCCTCTGATCAATAGGGCAACAATGGAAATAGAGGGAAATTGTGAATCTATTAATCACATTGGAGATCTGTAAATACTATGAAGTACAAGCCATAAATGTATGAGACTTATTTCCAAAGAACACAGAAGTGATTATACTTCTAAATTTGAATGAATAATTATTGTAGCAACTGAAATCCAGAACAGTAATTAAAATCTCTCGATTTATGCGTAATAGTCGCTCCCAGCGAATATGGTACAAGATCTAAATCCTTTTGCTAAAAAAGAAACTGATACAGTAATACACCATGCGATGATTGATTTAGAACCAAAACCTTCGTTTCAAAAACCTGGGTTATTAATTTCAGAGTTCTTTCAAAAGGAACTTGAGTACCTTGCATACGAGGATGCCAAAAAAATTTGAGGGTTCGGATGCTCCACTCCTGCAGGGAAGTAGAAGAAAAATAAGATCATTAGTAGAGGTGAACATTTGATAAAGAGTCTCACATATGATATACAGAGATAAATATAATAAAACAAATTAGAATACAGAGGAGTTCTATACTATACTTAACTTAGGGCCTTAGCATCAGCCGTCGTCTGCTTCAGGATTGACAAGGTCATCTTGGAACTAGAGGGGAGGAGGGAATTGAATTTGATATGATGGGTACCTTGCAAGGATCAGAGGCCCCATCATTAGGATAGGTTATACAATTATTAAGAACTTAAAACATCAAAACAACAAAATGTCTAAAGATTAAGACAATCAAGAAACATCGCCGAAAGGTATTTTGAAAAACCCCAAGTAAGAATTTAGTCGGGATAACAGAACATAGATCCTTGTCAAGGGGTATTCTTACTAAGGCCGATAATTTTTGAACACGGAATATCACAGAACGTAGGGAATAAAACCCAGTACCCTTATCCCTGAAGCATATAGATTTTTCAGCCAAGGTTTATACAAATAGAAGTCGACGAGATAGTTAAAAGGACGGAAACCCTAACGTAAGTTGCGAGTGCAAGTGACTAGATTACAATATTGTTTCCATTCTTTAACTTGTAAGGGAAGACTAATACACTTACAAAATAATGCAATGAACATATAGACTGATAAATGCCATAGGAATGGCCTGAACAACAACATTAAAAAACAACCACCAGTACCCTACGACTAAACTCCACTACGCAAATAAAGCTATGCCTCTACAAAGAAAACTCTTAAGGAAAATTGGAAGCTCCCATACAGAATAACGATAGGGATTAAAAGCCTTACACCGGTTGTTGGGAGACGACCGGATCGTATTCCGCCTCTGCCAGAGTAACAGACCTCCTTGGCCCTCACACTAGAGCGTATCTCTATCACTACCCTGGAATTTTCTTACAAAGCGATCAAGCCAAATGGAAATGGAACCTAACCATTTTTCCAGAAGGTATTAAGAGAGAAACATTTAATATTACTGTATTAAGCGATGTGATATTCGAGAAGTGACCTAACGGTCATAGGACATGAAATAAGGTGACAGGTTCGGGTGGGTCTCGAGGTAGGTGTTCATTAAGGAGAGGGACGGAGGTATCAATGCACCCTGATAGTTACTACATCGGTCCTTGCACCGAGTAAATGCGATGGGAAATGATGTCATAACATCTACTCTGTAAATGATGATGAGAAAGAGACTACCCTTGTATACTCAGCGTGTTAGTGGACCCAGGGATAGGAATGTACACTTTTTACCTTAAGGGTGTAGCTTAGGTTCAGGCCTCGATACACAACCTAGCACGATTGGACTAATGTTTTCCTGTCGAGAGACCCTTATTCATTTATAGCAAATACATTTTTCCTTCTTGTACCTTAGCATTGAATTGATTGTTGATCGGGAGGCCATGAACTTGGATTTCCTTTACATGGAAACTATTAATATCTCCGATCATATATAATTGTATAAGGAATCTTTCAACAAAATGCTCACGATATTTCCAAACATATGTAACACTTTATATATCGAAGATTTAATCGATAGGAAATATATGTACATAGGTATATACATATAGTGAATATGCACAGACACGTTAGTGTTAAAGAAAGGGATAAGGGTTGAATGAGTAATTAGTATTAGTACTCGTCAATATTAAGTATAGTCAGAAAGGTGGATATGCCAGGAAATATAATGACACCCAAGAGGCTCTTATGAATTGATTGGAACTTCAATAAACATAGGTTCATAAGCTTACACCTCAACATATGTGAACCTCCAGTGAATAAGGTTATGTTAGTTATGTTAAATCATAAAGTAGGAAGTGAATGTCCCCTCAGAAAAAAAATAAAAAATAAAATAAATTATGTAAATTTTGGGGTACATTACATATAGTCTATGGTATAGATATTTATGTGTATGGATGAGTAGGTTGGGGATTAAAGGGGAATTACTAAACCGTTGGAGAATTAACCATATAAGTTTCGATATCGAGTAATATAGACATGTATGTAAATGGTGTCATCTGGTAGGATGAATTTAATTTACGTCATAGAAAATTATAACAGAAATAAAGATTTCTCCCATCTAGCGACAAACATTTAAATGGCATTGTAGGTTATTGCCTGATAGTTTTTTTTTTTTTTTTTGACAATTTTGAGGTACATTACAGTAAGTATTAGAATATCTTTAGGATTGAAGGGTAAATGTTAGAACGCGACAATTTATTCATATAGGAACTCTGTTCAGTGTGAAAAATGCTCATAAATGAGTATTSATCGTTTGATAGTGAGAACATAAGAAATCTCGCAAAGATTAACAATGGTGTTAAATACTACCTTCTCTTATCTAGGAATCTGCTAAATGAAATTTGGAGATGAATGTTCCTCGGGAAAAAAAAAATTATTTGGAAAATTTGAGGTACATTACATATGGTATCAGAGCAAAGGTTACAACACTTGGACCTTGAGCAGGGCCAAAATATTTACTTAGCATATATTTTTTCTGTTTATGAAAAACCAACAAAACAATTACTGTCACAAACAAAAAACACTTTATTCTGTTGTAATCATGGAATCCCAGAATGAAGTAGAAATCAAACTTGAGGAGAACCTTGAACAAAGGCCTCCTAAAGATCAGAGATAGAATAGTGATGGAAGTTCACCTACCGAAGTTCTGGAAACTATGATAAATCTCATTGTTGAGCGGCAGGTTTTCAAAGAAGACAATGAGAAACTGAAAAAGGCACAGCAGGAACAACAGGAAATAAATGAAGTCCTGCTACAAAGTATAGTGACAAAGAAATTCCCAAAGGATGATAACCAGGAAGAAGAGGTCAGTAAAAGGGCCTCCAAGAACTCTGGTCCTGAAGAAGAAAAAGGGGACAACTCATCTGAAGGTACACCTTTAGCTGAAGATAAAACAAAAACATGAAGAAAAAGGAAACAGGTAGATCACCTGGATGGAGAGTTTAAGAAAATCAAACCATCTATCTTTGACGGGGAATTCAGAACAGGGGAGGAAGTTGAATCATGGTTATTAGACATCAATAAGTATTTCCAGATATACAAGTATTACAACAATATGAAGGTCAGAATGGCCATCTATAATCTGAAGGGGAAGGCCAACATATGGTGGCAAGACCTGAAGTTGGCCAAGGGACTAAAGGAAAAACAGATGGAATGGTTGGATTTTAAGAAATAGTACCTATATGAAAGTTACTATGAAATAAAAGCCAAAGAATTTTATGAGCTAAGACTTAGTCAAATGGTTATGAAAGATATGATAAACAATCCTGGAATTACTAAGGTTCGTACCTTATATTCGAGAGGACAAAGTGAAAATCCAACGGTTCCTAAGTTGTTTACCAAATTCCTATAAGCAAAAAATTGAATTTGATAATCCCAAGTCCTTAAGAGAAGTTTTTGGGAAAGACCGAATGTGTTATGACCAATACAAACAATGGTCAGAATTTCCAAAGGCTTGGAAACACAAGAAACAAGACCGAATGAACCAGCGAAAGAAGGGATATCAGCCATCTCCTTATCAGAATGCAGCAAAGAGTTTCCCAAGGAAATATTTTCACTCCAACAATAAAAACACCCAAGGAGGCCGTAAACTAGTAAATCTGGGAACGAAGAAGTTTGGGGACAACCCCCATGAACCATTAAAATTCTACGAATGTGGAGAACCTCACCTAAGGAGGAACTGTCCATGTTTGACTTCAGTAACCAGAACTATTGTTCACAATATACATGAATCCTTTACAATAGGGGATGTAGGTAGAAGATTACATTGGATGAATGCAGTAATGGATGGCTGTCAAGCTGACCACCAGTCCTCTGTGGTAGAAATTGAAGGTAAAATTAATAACACTCATATTTCTGTTTTAATTGATCCTGGAGCTACGTTGAGTTATATCACTCCCGGTATAGTGGAGTTAAACAAACTTAAGAGAACAAGAAATGAAAAATCTTGGCTGGTACAACTAGCATCAGGAACAAAAAGAAAAGTAGTCGACTTTATTTCTGATTATGAGTTCAGTTTAGGTGGTCAAAACATAAAGACAAATCTGAACATTCTACCGTTAGGGTCTTATCATGTAATTATCAGAATGGATTGGTTAGAAAGGCATAAAGCAATGTTGGATTGTTATGAAAAATCACTCAAGTATAAAGACGAAAACGACACTACTAGGACAGTTCAAGGCATACAAAAACCAATCTCAGTTAGACATATTTCAGCAATGCAATCTAAGAAATGCATGAGAAAGGGTTGTCATATGTATGCCATGCAAGTAACAAACCTGTTAGAAAAAGAAAATAAACCCAACTTGGAGGATTTTGTCGTTTTGCATGATTTCAAAGATGTGTTTGTTGATGAGATACCTGAATTACCCCCAAGGAGGGAGATAGAATTTTCTATCGACTTACTACCTGGTTCAGCCCCTATATCTAAAGCACCCTACCGAATGAGTTTACCAGAGTTAACAGAATAAAAAATTTAACTACATGAATTATTGGACAAAAAATATATCAGACCGAGTGTTTCACCATGGGGAGCACCCGTCCTCTTTGTTAAAAAGAATGATGAAACTCTGATATTATGCATCGATTACAAACAATTAAACAAAATGACTATTAAGAACAACTACCCCTTACCTAGGATCAATGATCTGTTCAACCAAGTAGGTGGGGCAAAGATTTTCTCTAAATTGGATTTAAGATTTGGTTATCTCGAGGTTAGAATAAAAGATGAGGACATAAGTAAAACAACTTTCAGAATGAGATATAGACACTACAAATTTGTCATTATACCGTTTGGACTCACTAAAGCGCTAGCTACATTCATGTGTCTAATGAATAGTATTTTCAGTCAGTACTTGAATAAGTTTTTTTTTTGGTATTTATTGATGATATCCTAGTGTATTATAAAACATAAGAAGATCACGAAGAACACCTAAGGATAGTTCTGCAAACTTTGAGAAAACACAAACTGTATGCCAAATTCGATAAATTTGACTTTTATCAAAAGAAAATACAACACCTAGGGCATGTAATATCTGAGGAAGGTATTGGATTTGATCACAAGAAAATTATATCCATCATTGAATGGTCAATTCCGAAGGATGTAGCGAACATCCGGTCATTCATGGGAATCATCAGATATTACTGCAGATTTATAGAGGGGTTCTCCAAGATTGCATACCCTATCAAATCATTACAAAAAGAAGGGAACTAAATTTAATTGGTCACAGAAATGTCAGGACAGTTTTGATAAGTTAAAGGAATTGTTAACGACCGCACCCATTTTAAAGGTAGTAGATCCGGACAAGGACTTCACAGTTTGTGTGGATGCGAGTAAAGATAGACTAGGTGGTGTCCTAACTCAAGAAGGACACGTGATTTGTTATGAGACCTGAAAACTAAACGAACATGAACGAAACTACGTCACTCATTACTTAGAACTAGCAACTGTAATACATGCCTTAAAGATGTGGCGACACTACATAATGGGCATAAAATTTTTGTTATTGACGGATAACAGCGGTGTGAAATTTTTGTTTAGTCAGCTGGACCTCAATGTTAGGCAAGCAAGATGGCTGGCCTTCATGAGAGAATTTGACTTTGAGGTAAGACATATCAAGGGTAATGAAAACAAGGTGGTTAATGCCTTTAGTAGAAGATTTCATGGGTTGTTTGAAATAAACATTAGCAGGACATAAATTGATCTTAAGTAGAGGATAAAGGTTGCAGGTAATAACGATGAAAATTACACTAGAACAATGGAATAATTACGAGATAATGTAAAGAAATAAGACAAAACATATATGAGTTTGGACAGAGAGGGTCTACTATGACTCAAAAATAGAACATACATACCAGATTCGGTGGAATTAAAGTTAACGATTTTGGACAAAGTACACAAGAAACCATATTCTGGTCACTCGGGATACCAGAAGACGGTATCAACACTAAAGAAATTATTTTACTGACCCAATATGAAAGTTGAAACAACAGAATACTTAGCTAAGTGTCAATATTATCAGCAAGTAAAAGTCGAACACCAGCATCCAGCCAGCTTGTTGCAGCCCTTACATGCGCTGAAATGGAAATGAGAGACTACATCACTAGACTTTATTACAGGTTTGCCTAGAACTCAAAAACAAAATGATTCAATTATTGTGGTAATCAATAATCTTAGTAAGTCTACAAACTTTATTCCTGTAAAGTATATTTTAAAGCCATTAACATCGTTGAAATATTCATGAAAGAAATTTTTAGACTGCATGGTATTCTTAAAATGGTGATTTCAGATAGAGACGTAAAATTAAAATCTGCTTTTTGGAAAGAATTGTTTGCAGGGTTTAATACTAACTTGAATTTCACCACAAGTTATCATCCACAAATGGATGGTCAGATTGAATGAACAAAGAAAATCATAGAGGATATGCTACACATGTACGTAAGAACAAAACCAAGCAAGTGGGAAAACTACCTGCACTTGGTGGAATTTGCATACAACAATGCTTACCAAACCTAGGCTAAGATGAGCCCTTTCGAAGTACTGTACGGTAGAAAATGTATGACTCCGATTTGCTGGGATAACCATGTTGATAAACTCATGGTGGGACCAGAGATTCTCCAGGAAATGGAGAGCATGGTAAGAAAAGTACAACAAAACTTAAAAGAGGCACAGGACAGACAAAAAATTTATGCGGACCAGAAAACAAGACACCTGGAATTTCAAGTGGGAGACCACATCTATTTAAAAGTCAAATCCCGAAAAAGTTCAGTAAATCTAGGGAACTATGCCAAGTTCGCACCCAGGTTTTGTGTCTCTTTCGAGATCTTAGCTCGAATTGGACCTGTAGCATACCAACTTGCACTCCCTGCCAATCTTAAAATCCATAATGTATTTCATGTTTCTTTGTTAAAGAATTACATTCATGACCCTACTCATATGATCGATTGGAACTTGGTGCAGGTGGAACTAGAAGGTGAGTTCCAAGCGGACCCCCTGCACATCCTAGACAGGAGATAAATAACACTTCGGAACAAAGTTGTCACCTAGGTAAAAGTGCAATGGAAGCACTTTATCCCTGAGGAGGCCACTTGGGAGTTGGAGCGAGAATTGTAGAAATATCATCCAATCCTATTCTAAGAAAGGAACGAACACTAAGGACAATGTTTTATTGAAGGGGGAAAGGATGTAACATCCCCCAAAATAAATTGTTTTTTAAATCTGAAATTTCCTTAGGAAATTATTTTCATTTTTAGTAAATTTGAAATTGGAAAATTATTGTCATTTATGGAAATTCTGAATTTCGAATTTAGATAATTGTAATTGATGATTATGACTGTTGGTCGGAGATCTGATTTGACCCAACTAACTATATGACTATGACACTTGTATGAAACAAAATATTTTATATTTATTGTTGATGGACAAATGGAATAGCCATGTTAAAATCAGCTGACCATGACTCCATGAGAGGAGAACATGTTGGAACTACCTCAGGGATGAATGTGACAAGTGGAAAAGCAAGAATTTGGTCATTGGAAGCCTCTAAAAATCAGGGATTTGGAAAGCTACAAAAATTCCCAAGGGGGAAAAAGACCTAGGCCAAACTTGCTTTTGATATATAGAAAATGAGAGGAGGTAGGACGTTGCCTAGTATGCTGGGGGGGAAAGAATAATTATCTCTTGATCTTATGAACACTATTTTCTGAGTGTGAGGCAAGGAGAAGTGCTAAAACTAAAGGACTAGTGTTGAGGTGGAGTTCTAGTTTTTCCCTC
>JASDQU010790190.1:345756-433995 GCA_032191745.1 Picea mariana | reverse complement strand
CGCCCAGGATCAGGCCCATGGTTCTGGCGCCTGGTCGTAAGAGAACAGGCCTGGAGGAGGGGCGTTTATGTTTGTCATTTGGCCACTCAGGCCCCGAAGCGTCGAACTAAATCTCAGAAGGAAGGCATTGTGATGCTCCAGATGTCGATTCGACATGAGCTAAATCCCAGTATCTGTTGGAGATTAATGAAGAAAAGAGAGGGTGGTTCAAACCTCACCTCGCTCATTTATTGCAGAGTATGGAGGTCCCGGCCGAAAGTCTGCCTGGGAGGGTCCCCTATACCATTTCTCCTCAAGGAAGCCACGCCGAGTATTCAAATCGCCAGAAGAACCTGCACACGCCAAGTCAACATTCAAAGGGTTCAGCTACCTCTGGCGCGGGCCATGCCAAATTAAGGTAGCGTATGACAGAGCAATGCAAGCCAGATTTGATTGAGGCGACGCCATCCATTGAAAGTTCTGAGACGCCTCTTCTGGGCGAAAGGAAAGGAAGAGTATATGTAGGCATTTTTTCCATTTTGTAATGATCGATGGTTGAGCAGAGCTCCCTACTGTAATGTTTTAGCAGTTATTCTAGCTTTCAGCTTATGCATCTGTATATGAGATTTCTTGTTTTATGACARACAGTTCTTCTTACTCYGTCTAATTTTCATCTTATGCTAAGAGGGTTCGTGAACGACTGACTCGTGCGAATGATTGCAGTTCTGTTATGATAAAGGATTTATTATTACATAATTGTGTCCTCTGGCTTTGCGTTTGAATGTAAGCCGATCTTGTGTTTAAATGCCTTCTTCTACAGTCTGTTAGAAACCTGTTGTTTATAACAGACCTCTGCTTTTCTCTTGTATAAGTTTTCCGCCCGTTCACCCTTTACTACAGCTCACTGTCTGAAATTTATGCAAGACCTCACTTGCTCATGCATATCTGGCCTGGTTTCAGAGTTGGAACGCTATTGTTTTGAGTTTCCCTCCATTCAATCACCCATCTATAAACAATCGTGACATAAAACTGATGGACGTCAGGCTCTGCTCCTGCTAGCAATCTAGGAGTGACTTCTGACGCTAACAGGATGTAATCGGGTAGGATGGATGACAATAACTTCGCATTCACCAAGTCATATCTATGCTATGTTCTTTTCTCAGTCGCAACTCAGGATGGTCTAGATCCGCGAGAAGCTGACAGGGAGGCTTGCACTCCTATCGTCGATGAAGCTTGTACACCCGCAGACATTACTCTTTCATTCGTGAGGTCAAAAATCATCTCCTTCACAGATTCTTCGACTGCGCTAAGCTCTCTGGACATACATGCTCTTGGTTGAATATCTTGGGTTGAAGAGAAACTATTGGATGCAATGGAGTGGATGGCAATAGCTTAATGATAACTGCGTGAAATCAAATTATCTGAGAGCTCAGATAATCACGGGTGGCAAAATTTTTCTTGGTGCAAGGATCGACGAACTAAGTAGACAACTAGGTAACAGATCTTTCCAATGGGTGAGAATGCTTCATTAAGGCAGTTTTGTCCGTTACGGCGCGGTCCCAACGGTCTGATGGAGAGATTCATATCCATAACTGTTGTTCTAACCGTTTGCGCTAACGGTTATAATGTGTCCAACAGTCGTATTACTTCATCATGGTGAAGTGCCATGTTGTTTTGTACTGTTATCTCGACAAAGTTCAAATTTTAAAATCCTTCCTTCTGCGTAGTTCCTTCTGGAACTTTCTGTAACTTTTCTATCTTTGCTTTCTTCTTATTGAGCTTTCTATCCTTCTTCCTGGTGATCTTCGTCTCGGTATTCCTCTTTCCATTATGATTCTTATCTTCTCTTGCAATATTAACTTCGCATTTTTTATGGTCATTACCAGGGTTCTGGTGCAGGTGCTCTACTCTCTTGTACAGACAGGTATCTCAAGTCCTCCCATGTTCTTTCAATTTCGACATCCCGATGTCTGGCCCTCAGTAGTTTCAGCCGGTCTTCTTGTTCTTTCAATAAGTGCGCGATTCTCTTGGTCATGAAGTCTCTTAGGTCTTGCTTTTTCTATTCTAGGTCTTCTTCTTTCTTCCTTCGGGTCTGATCCTTCTCGATCTAGGTTTTTCCTAGTAACATAGTAAATGGAGCGTTGTTCTCAATAAATTTAACAACCTCAAAATCTTCCTCTGTTGAAGTTCCATGAGCACTCATAGATATCTGGGTAATTCTTCCACACAGGGTTATTAGCTTTCCTATAAACAATCTTATTCCTCCCAATGAAGGAATCATAGCAGGTTTCCCTAAAATTTCTCAAGTTCTTTCTTCCATGATATTCACCTATGTTTCTTCATCCAGAATGCAGTCAATGTCGAAGACTCCTATTTTTGTTTCTATGCATTCTTTTTCTTTGAAGATCTCAGATAAGTTGATATCTCTATGATCATTCAGTGTTTCTTTTATTTGCAATAGTACAGTCTCTGATTCTTTCTGGGGTTCTACCATGATCTTAGTTTCTTCACCTTCCTCAGAGTTTTCTTGTCTCATATTCATTCTTTCAACCTTAGCAATCATTCTAGGGAAATCCAGAACTTCATGATCCATAGATTTACAACAAAGACAACTAGGTCTTCTTATAGGGCATTCCTTAGCAAGATGTTTTGGTCTTCTTCAACTGTAACAAAGAGTCAATCCTCTCTTTATTTTAAATGATCCCCAGCCCTTCCTGTACTGCGCACAAGGATCATTGTAGCTAACCTGCAAAGAATTCTTTCTAGGATCCTGCATCCATTTGTTAGTCCAAACATTCTTTCTATGCATAGGCATAACATATCTTTCATTATTTTTATCAGATCTACTTATATCAAACCATCTTTCATCTAGTTGTGCCCTAGTTTTTAGGCTAGGACAAAATTTATCAAACATACCTAGATCCATACTCTTGAAACAAAAATTTCCACTAATCTTACTTTCAGCAAAGCACAAAGCTTCCAGATCTAAAAACTTTTCACTATTCTTACCTTTACCAGAGCACAAAGCTTCGAGATCTTACCTCTTTTCTTCGGATTTTACTTCTCTTCTTAGCACAGAGCTTCACAATCCAAGTAGAGTACTGCTCGCTAGGGTGACATATCTATGCACGGAGCTTTCACAGTTTTAGGTAAGATCTTCGCACAGAGGTTCTTCTTTATCAGTTCCCAGCAATCACAGTTTCAGGTCCCGGCAACGAAACCATTTGTTGGCACAGGGGCAGAATCGGGGTTCAACGCTATAACAACGCACCAACAAAACCCTAGCTACCGTCCCTTTCGGCAACACCTACGAAGCAGATGAAGTCTCACCCGAGATAGAGGTAGGGATGGTTGCAGGACTCCAGTGTCTACAACCTTAGTTGGGACACAGATCTGTGATTGTAACACCTTAAGAGAGCACTTAGCAATTATGATTCATCAATATTCAGTATTATTTTACAGTGTAGCAAAACCCTAACAAAAGATCTGTGCAATATTCACATAGATTCAATAGACTCAAGCACTAAGCATACCAACATCGATCAGATCTAGCATTCCTTCACATTATTCGGCACTAATCTATCATATTAGATTCATCTATCATCTAACATCGCACTAAGCATTGAATCACATAAACAAAAGAACAACCAAAAAGCACAAAGCATTCACAACAAAGGATATACATGGTTCAACCCCACCCTGAGGCTACGTCCACCAACTCTTCGTCTCTTTATTATCTTCGGTCAATCAGCTACATCCACAGAGCCTTGAGATCTTAGTCCCTAGATGACAGGAGATATGTGCACCTCGCTAGATTCTCCTTCCTCGAGTTAGAGCACAAATCCTTCCACGGTCTCTTACAATCACTTGCACTTAGCTCTACAAGCCTCACACAGTATGCACAAACCAATTACAGTTACCACTTGCACTTAGCAATTAACACTTAGCACTTATCACATCGACCTCTTCTTACATCGCCTAACTACTTATTTATACATTACAAAATAGGCCTAAGCATGGGTAAACCCATGGGCCGACATCCCCATACCCATTACATAAGCCCAAAACCCAAAAAGCCCTAAAAAGGGGCCGAGATTCCACGATCTCTGCTTGGACTTGTGCTCCGCCTTCAACAGCCTGTCGAAGTCCCAAAAGTAGGTCCAGCGTGACCAAGGATCCTCAAAACTTGGTCAAGGGCCAACAACCGTGGACCTCCATGGGTGCCAAGTTTTCACGTAGGTCGGGCTACCAACCTGCCTACCTGGTGGAACTTAACGATAAATGGCACAATATATATTTGTGTTTGCAAGTTTGGTCAAGTGGGGGACTAAAGGGTTGGGGCCTAGCCCCAACCCTCGACACATGACCATCCATATAACCACTCTATTAAACATTGCATTGGCACGGGCAACGGATATGGGATTGGCCCTTGGTTTCACGATATACCATATGCATGTTGTATGATGTGTTGGCGCGTAGTGGTTAGCCCCGGTCAGTCGGGCTAGACCGTCGACCAGGGGCGTAACCAAGAGCTGGAATTCGGGGGGCCTATCCAAGTATAAAGTGTGTGGGATAAGAACCAGGGACACATGTCCATAGCTGCAACCAGGGGTCAGGGCTTAAGGGCCAGACCAGCATGTCAGTTTAGCGCTAAGCCACATGGAGGGTGCCATGTGACCAGGAGCTCGTGTGAGAGGGGTTGTGCCCTACCGTTTTGTAATAGTGGGTTTTTACACTATAGTATATGATTTTAATTGGATTTTCTCAGCAGTTTTGGAGATTTAGTCCATTGTTGGGGGATATTAGGCCCTTTTTGAGGCCAGATCTTGGGGGGAAGTTGGGAGATGGTTACCAACTTCAAGCCTATAAAAACCAAAGGTTCTTGGAGCCATGAAGGAGATTCATAACAGGTTTATGTTGAAGATTTTCCAAGGAAAATCCATTTTTATGCAGGGAAGCCATTGAGGAGAGCACCTTTGTGGGCCATTTCTGGGAGCTTCGGTCGTCCGATTCCAGTGTCGTCAGTTTTCTTGGGTTCTAGAGATCTGGTAAAACAAGACCAGATCCGTTTGTAATCCTTTTGGCAATGTTGTGATGTACTTTTAAATATTTGAACAAAAATAAGAAAGCCTCACGCACTGAGACAAAGGCCTGAAGACGTAGGCGAGATTTCCGAACTTCGTTATCACTTTGTTGTTTTATGGTTTTTTGTTCTTCATGCTTATGTTCAGATTTGTATATGTTTATATGGTTGTCATATTTCCTCTTTATTTCTTCCTCTTTCATTCATCTTCCTAAATGGTTAATTAACATATGCTAAATAAGCCAACCGTTGTCATTTAGAAGATATTTTTGGATTAGTTACATAGTTTATGGTATGCATGTGCTAACATCTTGTGACAAAAACTACATGCCAGAGCACCTAAATGGCCTATGTAACCGTAACAAAACAACAAATAAGTTACTGAACATTTTGTTATTACAAAACAACAACAAACCTTTGTTTGACAATTGAAACTTAGAGCCAACTTGAGGTCAAATACAGACCTAGTTGGAAGCTTGTTAGAACCTGGAAAATCTTCATCCTTTGCATACAAATCTTTCCTTGTTTCTGGTTACCTATCCATCTTCATTTAGTTTTTTTTTTGAACACCCATTTTGTACCAATGACATTTTTGTTCTTCGGTCTTGGCACCAGTTCCCATGTTTTATTCTTCTCTATTTGATGTAATTCTTCTTCCATGGACTTGACCCAATGTTCATCATTAGTGGATTGCTCAAAGATGTTGAGTTCAATTGTGGATAGTAGTGCAAGATGTCTATGATATGGTGTACGCAACCTTTTAATTCCTATGATTTATATTCTTGCATTTTTATCTCCAATAATTTGTTATGGTGGATGATTCTTGTAAACCTGACGATTAGGTGTCATGGAGGGAATCGGAAAGTCCTACTATTCATTTTCTTCATGTTCTTCTTCTGGTTACTCTTGTTCTTGTTCTTGTTCTTCTTCTGCTTATATCTCTTCTTCTTTGAGTTCTTCTTTTACTTCATGCTCTTTAGTATTTATTTTTTCTTCTTTGATCTTCTACACATCTTCTTCATCAATCTTCACATTTATGTTTTCCACTATCTTTTTGAGTCTCAGGTTCTAACACTTGTATTCCTTTCTTTTGCTTGAATGCCTTTCATTTCTTCTTGAGACAACAAACTGCAGTCATTCTTGTATAACCATCAATAAGTAGCATGAAGCACTAT
Source organism: Picea mariana (assembly GCA_032191745.1). Lineage (NCBI taxonomy): Eukaryota > Viridiplantae > Streptophyta > Pinopsida > Pinales > Pinaceae > Picea > Picea mariana. The sequence continues at coordinate 427,758 of JASDQU010790190.1, read as the reverse complement.
TCACGATTTAGTCCTTTTGGTTCTCATTGGTCCACATACATTAGTGTACACAATTTCCGATGGCTTTGTTGTAGAGTATTCATTTGATATGAATTCAGTTCTTGTCTATTGTTAGGGACCTAACCCCTCACATAGGTAGAATAATATAGTATGATGTAATAAAGGTCAATATTACTAAAGCCTAGCAATAAGGAAGAAAAAGTCGAATGTAAGAAGACCTAATAGAAGATTCCTCTTCTAGAAGGATCTTCCTCTAGATTGTTATTTTGATAGACATATTCAGTATAAATAGGAGTCGAGGGTATGAGAATTGTTGTCTTGGATATTATTGTAATAGAGCTCTGCTCTATTGAAGGTTTCCCCCTCGAAGAGGCAAGTGAACATTGCTCTCAGTAATCAATGTGCTCTTTCTGGTGTTATTCTGATATCATTTTGGTGTTATAGTGGAGTTGTTATGATTATATTGTTGTTTATCTGCCATTTCTAGCATTTTATTTATGTTTTGCATACTCTTTATATCTGAAATATTACAAATGGTATCATAGCACTTTCATCGGCAAAACATTGTGGGTAGAGACGTATTTTGGCATCTTTAAGCTACAGAGATCTGTCATTACGCACATAAACCCACGGTTGAGAGATTTATACACGCGAGAAATACAAGTGGCACTTAAGCACACATCTATTGGCCACCCTTGTAACCCCGGTTGGTACCCCTTCGAGTGGTAGCGCATCAGACAACACATGTATATGGATCGACCTAGATTTCTTGAAGCCCTCTTTAGATAAACCAATTGGTCGCCTGACTGTTATAGTGCCACTGAGAACAACACTCAGGAAGATACTGTCTAATACCTAGGTAGTCAGGTAGTACAGCTAAGGGCACAGTCTAGCCTCCTTAGTTGGTGCCATGAGATATTGGGTCGAGTACTATTTTTGGACCTCGCACATATATCAGAGAGCTATAGCACAGGGAAAACCCTTGTCTGTAGAACCCTTGAATACCTAACCCTTGGGGACAAAAAAATAAAATAAAACAGACAAGATCTATTGTCTCGCAACTGTGTTCGAGTTGTCAAATCACTACACATTTCTTATTGGTTAAGCATTTTGGCATTTCATCACTGCAGTATTCTTCAGACCGGAGTATAACTATGCATGTGTAAAAAACAAAAAAAACATCTGGAAATTTGTGCACCATTATTTGAGACCTATTCCATTGGATTTATCTCTTCTCCCTTATCACATTCATACCTATCATTTTTCAGCAAAATGTTTTACCCCACCCACCCCTTTTCGGTTCCCTCGTCATCATGTCCCATACCCGTAGCCAAGACTTGGAATCTCTCTTCAATACCTTGCAATCTAATTTCACAGAGACCCAACAATAAGTGAGACAGCTCAGTGCCAATATTTCTACCATCAATAAAAACATGCATTCCTCCATCGTCGCCTCAATCATGGAACTCAAAGAAGATCTCAAACAAGACATGACTACCCAGCCTGAATCTGTCGCTTCAATGATCTGCACCAAGATGCATATCCCTGCAGATCCCCCTTTATCTGACCCACCTTTGCATACTGAAGCTGAAACTTCCTCTCATTCCCATAATTTTCAGTCCCATCACTTTCAGCGTGACCTACGCCTTCCGCGGGTGGATGTGACCAAATTTGATGGCTCAGATCCCACTGGTTTGGTAACTCAAATCGAACATTATTTCACTTTGTATGTCATTATAGATGACTTGGCCAAATTCTAGTACAGTGTTCTCCATCTAAATCAAGAACGTTGGCAATGGTGGCAATGGAGAAAAACTGTTCGTCAAGGGTATGTTGCTTGGACACACTTTGTGGCAGAGCTTTATGAACGCTTTGACACTAACACCAACCATTTAGGTCGTTTGACAAAATTGAAACAATCTGGCATAGTGGAAGACTTTATAGTTTCTTTTGAGCAATTGGCTTTTCGTACAGAGGGCATGTCTGATGTTTTTTTCCGAGAATGTTTTATCAGTGGCCTCAACAATGATATTTGTGGCCATGTCCTCATGGCTCAACGTCATAGTTGGGTGGAAGCTACTAAACGAGCTAAGGAAGCACAACAGGTTGTCTCTTCTCAAAACCAGAAACCCTCCTTTATTCCTTGCACTAAACCAGTAAATCCCACTCCTCCTTCTACTCCACTAAAGATCAAAAAATTGACCAGGGTCGAAATGGCTGAATGCCAACTCAAAGGCCTTTGTTATAATTGTGATGAAAAATATTTTTCGGGACACAAGTGTAAGGAACAAAAAAATTTTATGGCCATCTCGGACGATGTTTGGAAGAGGATGTTGAAACTCCCCTTGTGTCTGAGTCACCTGAACCCACCGACATTTCCCCTCCCTCAGACCCTCCCGAAGTAGAACCGGTCATTTCCCTAAATGCTCTCACTCGCTTCTCTACTCCCAAAACCCTCAAACTAATTGGATATATCAAGCATAGGAAGGTCATAATTCTTGTTGATAGTGGAAGCACCCATAATTTTATTCATCGCCGCATTGCCCAAGAAACTAATTTATATATCCGTACAGTCAATAATTTCCAAATCATGATTGTCAATAGAGGGTCCATGAAATGTGGAGGGCATTGTGAAAATGTGTATTGTCTCCAAATTGGTGACTACCACCTGAAATCTCATATGTTTGCTATCGACATAGGCAGTCGTGACATTGTTTTGGGTGCAGACTGGCTAAAGACTTTGGGTCCCATTCTCATGAATTTTAAGGAATTAATAATGCAATTCGACCAGGAGGGCCAGCAATCCAAGGAATCACCACCAGTTCCCCTGAGATCATTAGTTCCCATCGCATGGAAAAGCTGCTTAAAAAAGGTCATTCGGGAATTATCGCCCAACTCCATGCCATACAAGAAACTGAGACACCCTCTCTGTCGCAGGACCTCCAATCCATCCTCTCTAAACATCAAATGGTTTTTTCCACTCCCCAAGGACTCCCTCCTTCCCGTGGTGTTCAAGATCATTCCATTCCCCTTGTCCTAGGAATCCTTCCTCCCAATATCCATCCCTATCGTCACCCCTTTTTCCCCAAAAAATGAAATTGAGAAAATGGTTCAAGAACTTCTTAACGCAGGTGTTATCTACCCTAGTGCGAGCCCCTACTCTTCTCTTGTGGTCATGGTCATGAATAAAGAAGGTTCTCGTCACATGTGTCCTGATTTTCACGCCCTCAACAAACTCACCATTAAAGACAAATTTCCCATTCCTGTCATTGATGACCTCTTGGATGAATTGAATGGCGCCCAGTTCTTTACTAAACTTGATCTTCATTCTGGATAGCACCAGATCCGTATGAAAGAGGCAGACATTCCTAAGACTGCCTTTAAAACTCATGAGGGCCACTATGAGTTTTTGGTCATGCCCTTTGGCTTGTGTAATGATCCCTCCACTTTCCAAAGCCTCATGAATCATGTCTTCCGTCCTTTTCTCTGTCATTTTGTCTTAGTTTTCTTTGATGATATCCTCATCTATAGCAAAACCTGGACAAACCATCTTACTCATCTAGATTGATTTCTCCATCTACTCTCTCAGCACCAAATTTTCCTGAAACAATATAAATGTGATTTTAGTGCCTCAGAAGTCGAATACTTGGGTCATCTTCTTGGCAAGCACGACGTCAGGGTGGATCTTAAAAATATTTAAGCTATGCAAGACTGGCGTCACCCAAAGACTCTCAAAAGCTTGCGTGGATTTCTGGGCTTAACAGGTTATTATCGCAAGTTTGTTAAGAACTATGGAAATATTGCAGCCCCTCTCACTCCACTCCTTAAAACAAATTCTTTCACCTGGACTCCAGAAGCTGCTCAGGCTTTTCAAACCTTGAAGATGGCCATGTGCACCACTCCAGTACTGGCACTTCCTGATTTCACAAAGACCTTTCTCCTAGAATGTGATGCTTCAGGAAAATGAATTGGAGTTGTCCTTATGCAAGAGGGACGGCCTTTGGCCTTTACTAGCAAACAATTATCTGAACAAATTTGGACAAATCAATCTATGAAAAGGAAATGTTGGCTATTCTGCATGTTGTTGATCTTTGGCGCCCATATCTATTGGGGCAATGCTTCCAAATTAACACATATCATCAAAGCCTCAAGTATTTTATGGAACAATGCATTTCGTCCCCAGAGCAACAAAAATGGGTGACTAAGCTCTTTGGATATGATTATGAGATCATTTATAAGAAAGGAAAATACAACGCAGTTGCAGATGTACTTTCTCAAAAATATGAAGATGAAGGGTCCCTTTTTTCTCTCTTCTTCATTGTACCAGATTGGCTCCAAGTTGTTCGCTAGGAATGGCTACATGATCCTAAAAGTTCGCATCTAATACAACAATTGCAATCCAATTCTCCAATTTCCCCAGGGTACTCTTGGCTCCATGATGAGCTTCGATACAAAGGTCATTTGTGTTTAAGTAAACAGTCAAAACTTAAATCCACAGTACTTTCTGAGCTTCATGCTACACCCATAGTTGGGCACTCAAGGTTTACCAAAACCTATGACAGGGTCAAACGTTCTTTTTTTGGGGATGGTATGAAACAGGACGTCCGTAATTTTGTGGATGAATGTGATGTGTGTCAATGCAACAAGGGCGAAACAGTCAAATCTCATGGCACACTACAACTGCTTTTGATTCCACCTGCTATTTGGCAGGATATCTCTATGGATTTTATTATAGGCTTACCTAAATCGGGCAATAAATCAGTGATCGTGGTGGTTGTTGATCACCTTTCCAAGTATGCTCATTTCTGTGCTCTTCAACAACCATTTACAACATCCATTGTGGCTCAAATTTTCATGGATCGGGTCTTCAAGCTTCATGGCATGCCGCATTCTATTGTTTCTGATCGCGACCCAACTTTCACCGGCAATTTTTGGCAAGAACTATTCAAGCTACAAGGAACCTAATTGCATCTCATCATAGCTTATCATCCCCAGACTGATGGTCAACATGAAGTTGTCAACAAGTATTTGGAAACATATTTAAGGTGTTTTTCATCAGAAAAGAAAAATCAGTGGGCTCAATGGTTTCCACTAGTTGAATGGTGGTACAACACTTCATACCATACACCTACTTTCATGACTCCTTTTGAAGCGGTATGTGGACAAAATCCACCTTCAGTTCTCTCATATTTACCAAGTGGCTCGAAGGTCCAGGCGGTCGACCAAATGCTTACAGTTCGAAAGGATATTCTATGTACCCTCAAAGAGAATTTGGTCATGGCCCAGAATTGCATGAAGCAACACGCAGATCAAGGTCGCTTTGAATGTCAAATTGCAGAAGGGGATCAGGTGTTTCTTTGACTGCAGCCTTACAAGAAAAATTCCCTCAAGGTTGACCATTGCCAGAAATTGGTGCCCAAATTTTATGGTCCTTGTACCGTTCTCAAGAGTGTGGGACAGGTGGCCTATCAGTTAGCTTTTCCCAGACATTCTAAGCCACATCCTGTTTTTCATGTTTCCTGCTTAAAGAAGGTGATTGGAACTAAGTACCAAACTCAAACCAACCTTCCCGAGTTGGACGAAGAAGGCTCCATTTGGCTACAGCTAGAAGCAGTTTTAGACCAGTGTGAGCATCGTCTACGTCAATGAACCATCAAGTGTTAGTCCAGTGGAAAGATACAACCCCAGCAGATGCCACTTGGGTACCAGCTACCATTCTATAACAATTTCCACATCAAGCCTTGAGGACAAGGTTGGTTTTAAGGGGGAGGACATGTAAGGGACCTAACCCCTCACGTACATAGAATAATATATTCTGATGTAATAAAGGTCAATATTAATAAGGCCTAGAAATAAAGAAGAATAAGTCGAATGTAAGAACACCTAATAGAAGCTTTCGCTTCTAGAAGGATCTCCCTCTAGATGGTTCTTTTGATAGACATATTTAGTATAAATAGGAGTCGAGGGCATGAGAATTTTGTTCTTGGATATTATTGTAATAGAGCTCTTCTCTGTTGGAGGTTGCCCCCTTGAAGAGGCAAGTGAACATTGCTCTTAGTAATCAAAGTGCTCTTTCTGGTGTTATTTTGATATCATTTTGGTGTTATAGTGGAGTTGTTATGGTTATATTATTGTTTATCTGCCATTTCCAGCATTTTATTTCTATTCTGCATAATTTTTATATCTGGAATATTACATCTATTTTCCATGTAGATAATGCTTGCACATAGTACTGGTCAGTTTTGAGATTTCGAACATTTCTCTTAGTGCTTCCTTTTTGCTAATTTTGACTAGATTTTAGAATTTTGTGTGTCCCATTCTTCTATGCCAAATCCAACTTTCATTTTCCTTTCCTAAGCAACATATTTTCTTTCCATTCTCATTTAATAGGTATATGTTGTTTGGAGTCCTTCCTGCTATAGCCACCAATTTTCCTGATCCTTCTTTTCTTATCTCACACTTCTCTGAGTTAAATATAATTTATTTCCTTGATCACACATTTGACTCACACTCAACAAATTATGCTTCCTGTTTTCAACAAATAAGACATTTTTTGCCTTGGCATCCTTACTTCCAATCTTGATTGTGCATTTCCCTATAATTATGGTTAAGTTGTCATTACCAAATAAAATTGATCCATCTCTTTCTTTGTTCTGAGTTATAAATTTGTTCTTGTCATTTGTCATATGTTTTGAACAACCACTGTCAACATACCAATCACTTATTTTGTTTTGGGCTTGTAGTGCAAGGGAACATTCTTCAATATTTAGGTTATCCTGCTTCCTTATCCAAATTCTTGATGGTCCTTTTTTATGATTGTTGAATTCATGCTTTGGTTCCTTTGAAGGAACTGTCAATCTGCAATCTTTGGCCATGTGTCCAAAATTGCTACATTTATAACATTCTACTTCATCGTTTAATGACAACTCGACATGGAATTTTCTCTAGCTTGATGAAAACCCGTAAGGGGAGTAGTTCTCTCTAGATTTACAACCTGATAGGGGAGTGTAAGTGCCCTTATTTGAATGAATAACTTGATGAAATATTACCTAGTTTGATTTTGATGGTGGAAGCATAGCAAAAAGAAGCATAGTTGGTATTCTAGGGTTGAAGATGAGCCAAAATTATTATATTTCTTATTGTATGCTTCATGAGTCTTTCTGAGATGATTAATTCTACTTGGTGACCTTCATAGTTTCTTTTTTTCTTAGAATAAGTTTTGAAGTTTATAGCTTTGTGCCCAAAATTGTTACCAGCTTAACATGAACCAAGAAAGACAGTTTGATGCATGGGAGATATTATGAATGGTGTTGCTCCTATGTAGTTTTCTTCTTGATTTATTTCCATGGGTGGTTGTTGATTCTGAAACATGGGTCTTCTAGACAGTGCCATCCTTATGTAATCTTCTTCTCGATCATTCTCATGTGAAGGCTTGCATTCTTCCTTCATGGTGAATCCTCTAGTGACTTATGCATAAGTACTTCAGTATCCTTCCTCTTCTGTAGTCATACAGCTCAAACCCTTCCCTATGTGTTTGGTTGTACCCCAGTCTAGACTTGTCATAATACGACCTTTGAATGCTGATGATTTCTTCCAATATTTTGGTGTTGTTTTGCTGCATATCTATTTTTTGAATTTCCTTCCTTAGTGAAACTATTGCAGTTTCTAAGCTCTCTTTCTCCTTTTCTTTTTCTTCCATCCTTCTTCTGAGTATCTCTTAGATCCTTATGGCTTCTTCAACTTGTACTTTCAAGTTCATAATCATCTACTGGTCCTTTTCAGAGTTAGGATTTTGAGAATCCTCCTTTAGCATAAGTAATTCTCCCTTGAGTGATTTTTTTTCTTCCTCTCTCTTATTAGCTCTTCTAAAACACTGATTAGTTCTTCTCTAAGATCAACTTCACCTTATTCTTATTAATCCTCTTCATCATTTTCATAATCCATAAAGAGTACATTTTCTACTCACTATCAATATCATCGTCCTCATCGGATGATGAATTGTCCTCCTTTGAGTAGAGACTTTTCTTGAAGAATTTATTTTTGTTTCTTCTCTTGTCTCCCTTTTGATATTTATTTTATTTCTTAGGAATTTCTTCTTCATCATTCTCTTTGTTATTAGAATATGGACATTTATTAGCAAAATGACCAATTTTACCACAATTAAAACATTTAAAAGGAAGCTTATCTTTGTACTTTCCAACTCTTTTCTTTATTTTCCTTATGAAGTTGTCCATCTCTTCATCTTCATCAAAATCATCGCTACAGCTATAGTCTGAATTTAAGTTTTGTTTATTCTTCTTGGTCTTCTTATATTCCTTGATTGTTGCTTCTTTCCTGGGTGGATTATCCTACTCTGTCCTCGTTTCATAGGCTATGAGTATCCCATGTAGCTCATCCATCCTCAATGTAGCAAGATTTTTTACAACCCTAAAGATTTTGTGTTGAAACTCTACTTCCTATTGTATGAATGCGTCACACATTATTTCCCACTAGTTCTTAATCTCATACTTGTATATTTTATGAGGCATCCCTAAAATATCCCTTTAAAGCTCATGTCCCAACAACTGAACCATTTGTTGGCACAAAATTGATACTAGAATTCTTGAAGGTTACCAAATAAAGGCACCGTTGTAGTATAGGAACATTGGCATATTCAACCTTCCACAAGGGAAGGAGGTCTCACCCAAAGCATGGCCAAGATTGTGTGATGAAGCGAGTTAAGGAAAATGCAACAAAATATCTAGTTTTATGCTACTAAGACTCATATATTAACGCCCAAAAACATGCAAAGGCAGTAACCAGATACTAGATAAAAAAAGAAGGAAGTAGTTTACACAACATAAACATAGATCCATTCAACACATAGCAGGTCATCTTAAAGAAATTTTAGGGCCCAAAACGTTACATTGTATTAGCAGCTTCAGTACCAAAATTATTATGCAACATGGTTCTCCAATACATTCCCTTGCACATCAATATCTAACTCCTTATGAATCATTACAGACCCAAAATCTTGTTGTGAGTGAAACCAGAATACTAACAAGGATCATTATAATATATGGATATGACTATGATAAATTGATACAACTCTAACAACAACAACAAAAATCTCTCTATATCTCATCAACGCCCTAGTATCTTAACCCTTTTCCCGTTACATTGCCTTCTTATTTATACTTTTCCTTTGCCACTTCTTAGATTCTTTCTTCCACTGTCTTCTCGGATTACCGATGGTGCCCAATGCTTTTGACATTTTTCCACGACTTTTCCAACTGGCTCGCACTGATTTTTACTATTTTTGTTGCTTTTACACTTTTAGTGTTGAAATAATGTAACTGCAAAGTGTATTCTTATTATTATTTGATATATTATTCATTGGATCAATCCCCATTGTGTATTGATCATGTCAACTATTGTAAAAGGACCAAATCTCCTTTTGCGGATTGGTCATAATATAATTGTAATAGGCAAAAGAAGAAGTCGGCCCTGCCAGTGAAGAGACACTTCACACGTGCCAGTTTAGTATAAATAAGGAGGCTAGCACCTCACTTAGACATACACCTCACTTTCTCATTGAGAGACAAGTTTCAGAGCTACTATTGGAGAAGAGAGAGAGAGATAGGCGCATATTTGGGAGAGGATCTTCTATATTAGCTTGAGTTATCTCTTAGCATTGTATTGGCTATCTATAATAAGGAAGTTTTGCTGGGCTTTCTTCCCCTAGAGGGTTTCCCAGGATAAATGTTGTGTCTCTTGTGATTGTGTATTTCTCAATGATCTTGTCTTATGTTGTTGTTATCTATTGAAATGCAAAGAACTATAATAATGGCTTAAACATTAACATGGTATCAAATCCAAGCTAAAGAAAGCATCTTTCACAAGAGTGAAAAACGTCACTGTTGTCATACATGCAAATTAGGGCTTTTTGATGGTGAAGCTTTTAAGCCCTAAAACCATCTAGAAAAGTGTGCCCTCCCCAAAGGATTACTTTGGCACTCTCAGCGCACCTTTTCAGTGGCTAGATCTCCCGAAAAGTGAAACCCTAGTTTCACAAAGTACCAGAAGTACCAGAAAATCAAAGAACCAAAAGTAACAGAGTACCAGAGGTACCAGAAAACTAGAAGCACTAGTCCAGAAATCTGCAGATCAAGTTTGGAGGGGTAAAATTTGGATTTTCTCATATCCAAGCACACCAGGCTACTCGCCTCAGCCAAGCGCATCTCCTAGTAAGTTCAGAATTTGATTTTGAGCATTTTCATTTTTTGGTCATTTTCCTAGCTCCAGGTAAAAGATGTTTGCAAGCACAAAGATTGTTGACAAACTGGAAGGTGTGGAAAACTTTCATGCCTGGAAGTATAGGATCGGCCTGATCCTTGAAGAGAGTGACCTAGCAAGATTCGTCAAAGAAGAAGTACCGGAACCCGACAATGCTGCAAAAAAAGCCAAGCATCTAAAGGACACAATCAGGGCCAAAAGAATCATTGCAAATTCAATCAAAGACCACCTGATCCCTTATGTGTCATCAAAGAAGACTCCAAAAGAAATGTTTGATGCCCTAAGAAGACTGTACGAAGGAAAGAACATAAACCGAAAGATGAATCTAAGAAATCAACTGAAGAATACGAGGATGCAGAAAGGAGAAACAATCCAAGAATATTTCTCCAGAATCTCAGAATTTAAAGAACAGTTGGAAGCAATTGGAGACACCATAGATGAAGACGAGCTCATAATGACAACTCTTAATGGTCTCACAAGACCTTGGTATGCATTCATCCAAACGATTTGTGCCAGAACGGAGAAACTGAAGTTTGACCATCTATGGGAAGAATGCATTCAAGAAGAAATAAGAGTAGCTAACCGTGAAGCACTACTAGCAAGAGATGATGATCAAGCCATAGCTACTCACACCAAAAGAGAAAGGAAGAAACCCTACTTCCAGAAGGAGACTCATAAAGAGCCTCAACCACCAAACAAATTCAATAATAAAGAATCTCATCCAAGGAGATTTCAAAAGAGAGGACAACGAAGGGAAAGAGATTACTCATCTGTACAGTGCTATCATTGTGACAAGATGGGAAACATTGCGAAATTATGTCCAGCCAGATGAGAAGAATACAAGAGGAAACATAAGAGGCACCATGCCCATGCAGTTGAAGATGAAGAGCCACCTGCAAAGATGATAAGAGAGCAGATCAAAGACTAGGTCTTAATCTCGGCCCTCTCAGGATCAGTAACACCTGGAGAGGACACGTGGCTCATTGATAGTGGTGCCTCCAATCACATGACAAGCCAGAGAGACATTCTCTCTTGTATTTTAGAAAAGAATTTTTCTCAGAAAGTAACACTTGGAGATGATTACCAATATCCCATCAAGGGAGTGGGAGAATCAAGATACAAGCTAAATTCAGGGAACTCAATAAAGATGAAGGACGTACTCTTTGTACCAGGTTTGACAAAGAGCCTACTCTCCATTTCTTCTTTAGAAAGGAAAGGATTCAGAGTTTCCTTTATAGATGGAGAAGTCCTCATGTGGGCTAAAGGAGAAACAATGAATGAAGCAATCATCATTGGAAGAGAAGAAAATGGCTTATATAAGCTAAAGGGTCACTCAGAGGCTGCCATGACCCACGCCATTGAAAACTCATGTGAACTTTGGCATAGAATATTAGCTCACATCAATTACAAGGCGCTACCATACATATCAGTGTTACAAAAATCGTTGAGTCCAGAAAACATCGTTTCGTAAAAATCGACAAAACATCAGCAATATATCGTCAAACTTAAAAAAATACAAAATATTCTTTTTTTTTTTAAACATTTAAAGCAACAATAGCATCAAATAGACAGATTGCCACATGAATATGGAACGAAAACTGATATATAGGATATATAAGATGTCTAGTGATACATCACACATAAAAAATGAATCATGTCCTGATTCCTAAGTCATCAAAAAATATAATAAATGTATCTCATGATCGTCATCATGACTCATGAGTCATCTACAATGAAATCAAGTAAATAAACTATGAATTCCCTCTACCCTTTTTACTGGCAAAGGTAATCGTTGTAGAAACTGCTTTTCCTCTAGCAGTAGGAGTAGGTGCCCTTGAGGCATGTGCGCCTCGTACTGGAGTCAAACGTCCTCTAGAAGAAGTAGAAGACCCTAGAGACAAATGTCCCCTAGAAGAAGGTACTGGTAGAGGAGGTAGACTGCTAGTGCTACCACTGGGCCTATCTCCCTCTGATTGTGACTCTCGTGAAACTGAATATCCTCTAAAACATCTTGATCCAAGCCCTCAGAGATACCATGATCATCACCACTATCCTCTAGCCAATCAAGGGCGGTCTCAGTAATAGGTTCCTCAACCTCCACCCTCCATGCAACAGTGGTGTCAATCTCATCCAATGAAATGGCCTTCGCATCAATTTTTATCTCAAGATGCTTCCCCCACAACCTGAGATTGCAGTAGACGTAGACCAAATCATTAAGGCGTGAGGTATCCAACCTGTAAGAGGATCATAAATTAATTTTTTAGAATGTAAAGGAGCATAAAATTTAAATAACAAGTTAATAATTTATAATTTTAAAATGAATTTGAAATTTCATTTGAAATTCTCTAACCTGTTGTGCTTTTTGGTGTGTATTTTTTCAAATACACTCCAGTTGCGCTCACAACCAGAAGAGCTACATGTCTGGCTAAGCACCTGAATTGCCATCTTCTGTAGAATAGGTGTGGTTGCGCCATAGTTCTCCCACCAAGTATCTATAATGAATTAGAGAAAGTTGAAACATAAGAGAAGACAAATTGAAATTTGAAAAATAATTTTGAAACTTAAAAGTTAAAAGTTAAAACAAGGTGAAACTTACTTGCCATTATGTTCTTCCTGTCATTTATGGCCATCTCAAACTCAAATAATCCAATGGACCTCTTATAAAGTTCCAATTGTTGGGAAAGCTCTAATCGGTCAACTGCACTTGGAACCATCCTCTGGACACACTCAAAGAAGCCAGACATAACCTTTGAATCAAACCTGAAGCCATAGTTGTAGGAGAATGCAGGGTTGAGGTATAACCCTTCAGCATGAAAGTGGCGATGGAGTGTGTGGTTCCATCGGTCATCAATCACCATCCATATCATTTATTTTCTCTCATGCCCTTGATCCCCCTTCTCCACATAATAAGCACGAATGGACTCTTTGTCCCTATCCATGGCCTCATATAGGTAGCCCATTGTGGGCTTGTCCCCGTCGACTAAGCGAAGAACCTTTACCAAAGGTTCACTAATGGTGCACACCTCATTCACCGCATCCCAAAATATCTCCTGGTATGCAACTAGCCTCATAATGGCTTGCCCCTCCGGTTTACTGCTAAATGATAAAGCACACCACTCAGGGGAAAGTAACATTGTCTGCAATTCCCACCTAGAATTCAAAAGAGATTGAAGAGAAATAAAACTAGTGGCAAAGCGTGTGATGGCAGGACACACCAACTCTTTGTCACCTGTGAATTGTCTCATCATGCTAAGTACAAAAGCATGATTGTATATGAATTTTGTGATGCTCCTCACTGAATCAATGGTCTCCTTGATCCAATCAAGTTTTCCCATATCCTCTAACATCAAGTCAAGGCAATGAGTGGCACAAGGAGTACAAAACAGTGTAGGATACCTGGACATAAGCATCCTACCAGTAGCCACATAATTTGCAGCATTGTCCGTTATGACTTGGAAAACATGCTACAGACCTACCACTTGGGTGAACCCATCCAACAAATCACAAAGTAATGCCGCATCCTTGACATGTGCAGATGCATCCACAGATTTCAAAAACATTGTCCCCCTGGGACAATGAACCAAGAAATTGAGAAGGGTCCTACCCTTCCCATCAGTCCAACCATCTGACATCATCGTGCATCCTGTGAACTGCCATGAATCTCGAAGCTCCTGCAACCTTTGAGTGCAATCGACCTTTTCATTTTGAAGGATGGGCCCTCTCAACTCATCATAAGTGGGGGGCTTATACCCCGGACCAACAATACTCGCAGCCTCAAACATGGACACATAGAATGGGTTCCTGGCAAAATTGAATGGAATATCACTCCATAGAAGGCATCTACCCACAAGTTTGTCCGCTTCTTCTTTCTCTTTTTTTTCAACATGGACTTGATAGATGGTTGTGCACCGGGTGTGGTTCTTGGCATAAAATATGATGATGTTGTTGTAGGCATTACGGACTGTGAGGAGTGGATCTCACTAGACTCCACTCCCATTGCCCCATGAGTGTGTGTGCCTCCCCTTGACCTGGATCTTGAAGCCATTTCTTCTTTCTTGGCTTTTGTGTACTGTTTGTTTGTTGAATACTCTTCAATTGCTTTTGTGGCCTTCGCAACAAGTTCTTCGCTTGACTCGGTACAAATCCCCACCTCATTCCCTGGAATTTTCACAAGGTGGTATTTTAGCCGATATACCCCACCGAACATTGTTTTCCCACGTAGCTTGCATTTGAGATGTTGTCGATTCCCTAGAGGATCAGGCTCACCATACTCCCAGAATGGATCTAATGGCTTTGGCATCTTTAATATGGAAAAATATGAACCTAGGGCAAAAAAAAATCGTTTTTTAGCATGTGTTATTGATGAAAAAATGAAAATTTAAAAATCAGAGCTAAATCAATTATGTATCTAGCATTCAAACTTGGTTTTGAACTCAAAATAGACACAAAAAATTTTAAACTAATTTACATCGACCTAGGGCAAGGAAATCCCAAAAACGTTTTTGGGCATACATGGCCAAAAAGAAAATCACATAACAATGGAAAAAAATGGTTTTTGATCCATCAAAAATCTATTTTGAAGATGTAAAACTCATTGCCACTGAAAACCTATGAAAATCTATGGTGAAGAAATGAGAAATAATGGGCAAATTTTTTAACTTACCTTCAAATGCAAAAACTGTGAAATGGAATAAAAATTCCAATGCCAAATCCACATATCTGATCCTTGAATCCACAAAATCCCAATGGCAAACTCTTCCTTGGCTGGTTGAATGGCTTGGCTCTCCTCCTTGGCTAAATGCACAAATAAAATGAAATAAAACCCCTCACGGACCCTTAAACCCGCGGGTTTTTTTCATTTTCCACTCAGCCGATTTTTTGCCATCAACCTGCGAGTTTTAGGCAATTTTTTCCAAAAAATCGACCTATTTTTTCAACGATTTTTTGGAAAAAATCGTGATTTTGGTGATTTTTTGGCGATTTTCTCAACAGAAATACATATGCAAAGTTGTCACAAGTCTACCAGAATTCAAAATTGATCATGAAGGCGTGTGCAATGGATGTGCGCAAGGGAAGAACATCAAGAACCCTTTTCCAAAGAGAGACAACAAAGTAGAAGGAGTCATAGAGCTCATTCATTCAGATGTATGTGGTTGAATGCCATCGTCCTCCATTAGTGGGTATGTATACTATGTATCATTTATTGATGATTATTCTCATAAGACCTGGGTGTATTTTTTGAAATCTAAAGATGAAGTGTTCAACAAGTTCAAGGAATTCAAAGCCTTGATAGAGAACCTTTCCGAAAGAAAGATCAAGATACTCAGGTCAGATAATGGAGGATAATATACCTCAAAAGAGTTCGTAAGCTTCTACAAATATGTTGGGATCAAGAGGGAACTCACAACTCCCTATAATCCTCAACAAAACGGTGTAGTTGAACGAAAGAACAAAACGATAATGGAAGCTGTGAAGACTATGATCCATGATCAATATCTTCTAATGTGCTTATGGGCAAAAGCAGCAATGACAGTCATTTATGTGCAAAACCGATTATCCCATAGTGCACTTGGGTTCAAGACCCCTGAAGAGATGTTCACCGGAAAGAAGCCAGAGGTAATCCATCTCAAAATATTTGGCTGCCCAGTTTTTTATACATATTCCGAAAGAGAAGAGAAACAAGATGGAACCTTCAGGAAAGAAGGGAATGTTTGTGGGATACTGTGAGGTATCCAAGGCCTTCAGAATTTACATACCAGGCCACTGTCGCATTGAGATCAGCAGGGATGTGACTTTTGATGAATATGCAGCACTCAAGAAATCGAGAAGATGCTAGCTTGAATAAGTACGTGAAGAAGAACCTGTAATCCCTAGAACTGCAGAATCAGTGAGGGAGGTTCCCAGAGCTGCAGAACCAGTGAGGGAAGACGTAGCCTCCCCTGATGAGGAAATTCCAGAAGATCATGATATAGTAGAATTTCAAGAACCACCTCAAATGATGATCCTCCATAAAAGAAAACCAGCTTGGGCTAGAGAGCTCATTCAAGATGGAGAGAAGTATGGTGTTCCCCAAGGAACCACGAGACAGGTAAAAAGACCAAAGCCATTCTCCAGTTATACGACTTTGATGTGTGACCTCCTAGAGAAGGAGCATACCTTCTTTGAAGAATCCATTCAGATGAAAGAATGGGCAGATGCCATGACAGAGGAATACCAATCCATAATAAAGAATGATGTATGGGAAATAGTTCCCAGACCGAAGAGTAAAGACGTGGTATCCTCCAAGTGGCTCTTCAAAATAAAACATGTTGCTGACTAAAGTATTAAAAAGTATAAAGCAAGATTCGTCACTCAGGGCTTTTCTCAAAAGAAGGCATTGACTATGAAGAGACATTCGCTCTTGTAGCCAGATACACTTCGATCAGAACCATCATAGCCCTTGCAGCTAAGATGAAGTGGAAGTTGCACTAGATGGACATAAAGACAGCTTTCCTAAATGGTGTCATCGAAGAGGAAGTGTATATAGAGCAACCTCAAGGATTTGAAGTTGAAGACAAGAAGTCTTATGTCTGCAGGTTGAAGAAAGCATTGTACGGATTGAAGCAAGCTTCTAGAGCTTGGTATGGCTGGATAGACAGTTTCCTGACAATCTTGGGATTTACCGAGAGTAAAGAAGATTCTAACATCTACTTCAAGGTTATGAACGATGATCTAGTGATATGACTTCTATATGTGGATGATTTATTCTTAACCAAAGAAGAAAATCTCATCACTGAATGTAAGAAGAGACTTGCCTCAGAATTTGAAATGAAAGACCTTGGCCTAATCCATTATTTCTTAGGTCTTGAGGTATGGCAAAGTCCAAAGAGGATCTTCCTTAACCAAGGGAAGTATGCAGTCGAAATCCTGAAGAGATTCGACATATTGGAATGCGAGTCCATGAATACACCCATGGAAGCAAAGCTGAAGCTGTTGGTCAACACTTCGTCAGAATTGATTGATGCCACGTTGTACAAACAAATTATTGGATCCCTGATGTACCTGACGAACACCAGACCAGACATTTGTTTTTCCGTGAACACCTTGAGTCATTTTCTGGTAGAACCCAGACATGTTCACCTAGTGGCTACAAAACATGTGATGAGGTACCTTAAGGGTACAATAGATTGTGGTCTCAGTTATGATGGAGATCATGATTTCACATTGAGTGGATATACTGATGCAGATTGGGAAGGAAGTGTTTATAATAGGAAAAGCACTTCAGGATGTTGTTTCAGTTTGGGATCAGCCATGATCTCATGGCAGAGTAGAAAATAATCCAGCATTGCTCTCAGCACAACGGAAGCAGAATACATTGATGCATGTTCTGCCAGCTGCGAATCTATATGGCTTCGAAAGTTGTTGACTGGTCTATTTGACCTAGAGATGGAAGCAACCACGATCCTATGTGACAACCAGAGCTGCATAAAGATGACATAGAATCATGTATTCCATGACAGGTCAAAGCACATAAAGATATGATATCATTACATCCGTGACATGGTGCAAAGAGGAGCCATAAAGCTCCAGTACGTTAGCATGGATGAACAGGTTGCTGATGTGTTGACCAAGCCTCTATCTCGTGTAAATTTTGAGCACTTTCGATATAAGCTTGGTATAGTCTGAAAGAACCTTCCTCGAAAGGGGGAGTAGTTGTTGTGATAAGACATCTCTTGCTTCCAGCTTTATTGTTGTTATGTAAAGCAAGACGATGTGATGAGACTAGAACTATGCTTACGGCTTGACAGCTGCGACGTAAAGCCAATGTATTATCCTGCTTCCAGCTTGATTGTTGTGACGTAAAGCAGGATGAGTATCTTGCTTCCAGCCTTATTGTTGTGACGTAAAGCAAGACGATGAGATGAGACTAGTACTGTGCTTCCGACTTGACAGTTGTGACGTAAAGCCAGTCTAGTATCTTGCTTCGAACCTGATGGTTGTGACGTAAAGCAAGACGATGTGATGAGACTAGTACTGTGCTTCCGGCTTGACAACTGTGACGTAAATCCAGTCTAGTATCTTGCTTCCAGCCTAGGTGTTGTCACGTAAAGAAAGACGTTGAGATGAGACTAGTACTGTGCTTCCAGCTTGAGAAGTTGTGACGTAAATCCAGTCTAGTATCTTGCTTCCATCTTGAATGTTGTGACATAAATCAATACGAGTATTGAGCTTCCATCTTGACAGCTGTGACGTAAATCCAGTCCTGTATTATGATGAGCCAGCCTCGTGATGTGATGATGATGATGTATTAGTTTTATACTAATACATATTGATGTAGATGATGATTGCATTCCTTTGAGAATGACGATGTTGCCGATGAAGAAAACTTCTGATGATTTATAGATACGCCAGTCAGTGTTCCAAGATGATATTGATGATGTTGTCCTCTCACCCACTTGATGTTGTTGATGATGTTGTCCTCTCTCTCTCGCCTGATGATGTTGAAGAATACCCTTCTTGTTAAGGGGGAGTGTTGAAATAATGTAACTGCAAAGTGTATTCTTATTATTATTTGATATATTATTCATTGGATCAATCCCCAATGTGGATTGATCATGTCGGCTATTGTAAAAGGATTAAATCCCATTTTGCGGATTGGTCATAATATAATTGTAATAGGCAAAAGAAGAAGTCGTCCCCAGAATATATCAAAGAGGCCGCGGAATATAATAAAGGTGGTTATAACCACCCAGATTAAGAAGTTTTCCCTACCAGTGAAGAGACACTTCAAACGTGCCATTTTAGTATAAATAAGGAGGCTAGCGCCTCACTTAGACACACACCTCACTTGCTCATTGAGAGACAAGTTTCAGAGTTGCTATTGGAGAAGAGAGAGAGAGAGTGGCGCATATTTGGGAGAGGATATTTTGTATTAGCTTGAGTTATCTCTTGGCATTGTATTGGCTATCTATACTAAGGAAGTTTTGTTGGGTTTTCTTCCCCTAGAGGGTTTCCCAGGATAAATGTTGTGTCTCTTGTGATTGTGTATTTCTCAATGATCTTGTCTTATGTTGCTGTTATCTATTGAAATGAAAATAACTATAATAATGGCTTAAACATTAACATTTAGTTAGCTCTTAGTGCGTTTAACTGTTTCTGTTGCTTTTAATATTCCAGCTGGCCTGCGAGACTTTCCCAAAATTACAACATTTTCAAAATGGAGGGCCCAACAAAATTGATGGACAATCTTGCCTATGTGTAAATATGCACCATCGATCTCAAATTGGAAGAGATCTGGAACGTTGACCTATGGATACTGTCCAAATTGTTGATCCGACCATCAACCCTTCTCCTTGGTAGTTGATTGCTGACATGGCATAGGTGTACACCTTTATTTTTCTTAGTACCGCTTTTTCTTTTTCTTAGTACCCCTTTATAATTGTTGACAAATGACCCTTACTCATGTGGCATAGGTGTCATTATTTTCCTTTTCTTACTACCCCTTGATCTTTGCAGACATGTCACCCTTGTTGACATGGAATACGTGTCAACATTTTTGTTTTACTTAGTACCCCTTTATCTTCGCTGACTTTTCACTCTTATGACAAGGCATCGGTGTTAACCTTTTCTTTTTCTTAGTACTTGTTTATCTTTGCTAACTTGTCACTCATGTTAATGCAACATAGGTTTTGTTATCCCTAAATTTTTCACTAGACTACTATAGGGAAAATCTAGGGCAGCTCAGTTATTGCAATGGTTGTTTGGTTTAGATTATGGATCATGTATTTTGGGTAGGTTGAAAGGTAATTTGTCTGGTCACGATATTTGAATTAAGTTTGAATAATTATCAACATTTTGTTTAGTCAAGGGAATTCACATTGATCGAACAGATAAATAACAGTTTGGATAGAGAATAAAAAAAAGAAGAAAACAAACAACACAAGTGAACAATTTGTTTACTTATGTTAAGAAGATTTTTAGATCCAAAATAATATCTTAAACCTGAAACAAGTATTTAAATGCAACTTTCTAAAAAACAGGTAATTTAACACTGAATTGAGAAGAAATTAATTATTCGCAACAATTTCCATTGCATTCAAATAAGACAAGAAAAAATGAGATACAAAGGTTGACAATCTGACCATCGAGATGTTTGATTTATTAAGTACAAAATTTTGTAGGCATGAAGCTCCTTTACAATTTCATAGACCTTATTCTTCTTTTCCACACCAAAAACTGAACCCCCCTCCCTTTTTACATTTCAAATGATAGTTTAAATAGAAGAATTTCTTCCACAAAATGTTACAATATTTTAGAAATTAAAAGACTATAAATAGATTAAATATGGAAATATCTGCAAGATATCTGGAATGGATGAAGTAAATCTTTGTTATAATCTCAACTGAATTATTCAATGCCTACTTTGGAGATAACAAAAATCTCTTTGAATTTGTAATATTCATGCCCTTGTAGTGCTCAATGATTGTTGAATTCGAATGCCCTTGAATCTGGTTGACTTCGACATGTATTCAAACATGGAACTAATCTTTGAACTGTTGATTTTTAGGAGACAAAAATTATGGGAAATTCAGGTTCAAAGATCCACGCGTATCTCCTATATGGTTGATTATTTCAGGAAAAGGCTCGTGTGTCACCTAATTTGTCCCATCCATGAAAAACCCCATGTTTTGGAATTTTGAAATCGGGCCTTATTGTCTCATAAATTGTGCCTGTGTTTAGCCTCTAAAACAATCATTTCTAGAACTTGCCGGTAGCGCTTAGCTTTTTTGTAACAAATTTGAAATTCCACTGGTGTAATGACTATAACCTTTGCTCCATCTCTCAAACTACTATAATTTAGAGGTTTGATTTGGGGTTTCACAAAAGGTAGTTGAGGCTTCAACATGAACAGAGTAAACCACTAACAAAACTATTGTCAACATCTCAAGAGTAATAATACCAATGGAAACAAATTCTAAATAATTATAAAGCTCATTGCATTCAAAGCTTCTTGTCACCCGAAAGAAATTACTTGAACGGATCATGATTTAGTTAAAGAATGCTAATATTTTTTGTCATTGTGACAGATAAATTAGCATAAGGAGGATCCAGAGTGCATACCATGACAATTTTTTGTTTGGTTGATCGATGTGAGTACTCCTCCTTGACATTTTAGAACTATGTATATCTAACATGGACTAATAATTTATATTCAAGATCGAGAAATCACTCTTGGAAAACATTTTTGAGATTACAATATGTTTAGCAAACCTCTCCTTTCATGTACCCTGCATCACGACCTTGAATGTTTAATATTCAATGAAAGATCATCATTTTTGCATTGCTTTATTTGTTGGAGAGTTGACCTTCATCCAATGAAGTTAGTGTTTCCTCTTTACTTTTGAATTCATTATGCACCCATTCATATACCTTATATAATATTCTGTATATGTTTCAATTCCTTAAGAATTTATATATGCATGAAAAAACACATATTTCCTCTGAATATAGAAACCAAGCTTGGCACCCAACGCTCCTATGAGCATGTTATTTGGCATTTAAACTATGCATGTGGTTTATTCATTTAACACTTGGAACTCTATTAGCAATTGGATGAATGGAATCATAATAATTGATGAGATCTCTAAGTATGCCAATCAGAGCAGAAACATCTTGTCCTTTTCGTGATTTCAAATTATGTCATACTAACAACAACAGCCTTTGATGAGGAAAGGCTTTGATTTGAAGTTTTGGAATTATTACCAAAATCTCTGAATATTGCAACACGTATTTAAACATGTGTTGTTGAAATGTTCCTGTTTTTTGTAGCGCATATCTAGCAATGATGTTATTTTTGTGCTACAAAAACCACACTCTGTCTGCAACAGATAAAATATAACCTCACAAATTTGAGAAAGCCTAGAGATTAATAAAACCATCCATAATATGATCATATGAATCCTATGTAGTAATTTAAAACATTCCTTATCTAAAACAATAAAAATTAATGCAAAGAAAACAAAACAAAACAAAAGGTGAACAAAACATAGAAAAGGATAGACGAGATAGGTAGGATTAGTTTTGAAAAAGGCTTCTGGATCGATATGCTAGACTTAATAAAGAGGAGCATATAAGTATATAGGTTTAGGTGATAACATTGGCCCCATATGGGGATGATGTTTTCCTTGTGAGACATCAAGAATTGCAAACCTCGGTGGCTTCAATTTTTCTGCCCTTTTACTGTCCTTTCTAAATCTGCTTGCAATGCACCTGTTTTGCTCATTACTGTTGAAGTGAACCATACTAAAACACTATCAAACTACCTACCAATTGCTGAAATCACACACAATATAAATACAATCACACTCCATCAAAGTGCCTTCCATTGGGCCATGGAGTCTTATTTATGTTGATCTACTGCACAAACAAATGCTCGGAAAAGCGAGCTTATTATGTACAACTTCTACACTAACCAATTGGAAACTTGGTTTCAAGTGTAAGAAAATTTTCAATGTAACCAATCAAGAAGTTCATCAACTGTCGTATATCCATCTTTCCATATTTCCATCTTTGTCTTTTCATCAACTGTCATATATCCGTCTTTCCATCTTTCCATCTTTGTCTGTTGGAGGAGTGGAAGTTGTCATATATCCGCCTACTATCAATTTCCATACCAATACATTCATCAATCACGTGTCATACCATCCATGATACAAACCTCAAACAAACACATAAAACACATACCTTTAGTCATGAAGAAGAATTGATACATACCATCTCAGACCCTGTAATAACCATGTTGTATCATCATACCTTGTTGCAAATTGAACCAAGAATCCTTCTTCAAATATGGCCTAGCCTCGTTCGATAGATGCCATTTATCATGAGGGACCTCGCATAACAGACACTAAACAACCCACGGGGGTGCCTCACTGGACACCAGTAGCCTGACTCGCGGGGGTCAGCTAAATTAGGGTTTCTTAAAACCCTTCCTTCTCTGCAACTTCGATACTTTCACACTCCTTTCTTCCTCCAATATTCTACGAAGAGATTACCAAAAAATTACTTGAAATATAGATAATCATTGAACTTGTGTGTAGCTATGAGAGGATTCTTGAGGTGTATTTATACTTTTCCAAGTGACTTATTTTCTTCAGTTTAGGGCCGACCTATACTTTCTTGTTATAACTGTTTTACCCTTTAATTAATGACTTGTAACCTCTTGTTGCAACCATTTAGAGGCTTCTTCACCATTATTTGGGGCTATGGACTTCATGAGGTCATAACTCAATCATGAGGAACCACGTGGAATACCCCCTATTGTTGGAAACAACATGACGATGACTATCCATCAATGAGGGTTTTGTACGCACTTATAATGTTCTTCAACCTCATTTTCCTTAGTCAACATCGAACCTCATGACCACACTTATGGGTGTCTTGTAGACTTCTTCAAAGCGTCTTCCTGTGAGGGCCATGCTTAAAGACGCGCCATAAAGGGACCACTCTGGAGACTTCTTCAATTACACCCAATACTTCTAGAGGCTTCTAGACTTCCTCTAAAGTTGACATCAATGACAATCAATTTTCCAACATTACTGATATGGAATAGGTGTCAAAATTTTCTTTTTATTAATAACCCTTTATCCTTGTTGACATGTCACCCTTGCTCATGTGGTGTAAGTGCCAAAATTTTCCTTCTCTTAGTACCCCTTTTTCTATACGGACATGTTACCCTTGCTAAAATGGCATAGGTGTTGACATTTTATTTTTGTTAGTATCCCTTTCTCTTTGCTGACGTGTCACCCTTGCTAACAAGGCATAGTTGTGAACCTCTTTTTTTTGTTAGTAACCATTTATGTTTGTTGGCATGTCACCCCTGTTGTTGGGAGGCCTTTTAGGCCCTTGTAAAATTCATCATATATTATGCATAGACACTAGCATAAGATAATATGTGAACACATGTACTAATGTAAGTAAATGTGTGTAGGGGATAAATGCATATAACTAAGGATTAGTTGGAGTGGGTGTAACCGCTCCAACCATCTCTCCTATGTATATATACTCATGATAATGGAATAGAAAGGCAATTGGTTAACCTTCCCACAAACACTTCTTGAGTATCACGCTTCTCTTGATGTGTTTTCCCTCATGTAATATCTTCTTGAATGCATCCTCTAATTATGTAGACTACAACACTTTGGTTCTATTGTCGTGTGACTTGAACTGGGAGTTTCTAGAGATGCTCATGAATATCACTCAAAGCTTGAATATTTCTCATTGATTCTCATGGTAGATGGTGAATCAAGAAAATGCATTGCTCAATCAATTTCTACTTGGTATAAGAAATCTAATTGCACTATATTTCTGATGCAAGAGAAAGGAGTAATTTTATTTATTTGTTTATTTTGAAATAAAAGAAAAAAACTAAGAAAAAAAAAACCTTTGATTATGTGATGGTGTGCTTCGAGGATTTTACTCTTGCTTCTAGTTGTTAAAGGTGCCTATTGAAAAGAGGATGTTATATTTTGAGAGATCCTAGAATGAAGCCATAAATGCTATTACGAAAATGCATGAAATAACTATTGGTATTAATACCACCATAGATAATTGAAACTCATTTGATATGAATCGACGCCTTTGGAGGAAATTTCTTGTGCTTGATCACGAAAAATACTAAGTTCTCTGGAAAGAACGTCAACGACATCCACACAAGCTATATTGAGTGTTCGATGGTTGCATTTTCACTTATTCTTTTCTCATTATTTATTATTGCAATTCTCGAAAGCAATCATCATTTTGGAGATAGAGATAAATAAGTAACAAAGTTTTGAAGCAGTTCAGCGCTACAATCAATACAAAAACCATTCTTTCATTGTCAACATTTCAACAGTTGCAATCGGTTATCTAGTCAAAAACTTGGCATGCCATGTCTCAGATGACGGTGCTTCTTCCTTCACTTCATAGGTTGTTGAAATGTTATTGATGGTTCCATACCTTCTCGAATATGGATCGTTCAAGTAATCTACACTTACAAAGAGACATCACAAAGATCAGTTGTCACCATATGTGCTGAGGACGAGTTTGTTGGACTACGATTGACGTTAGACAAAAAACTGCAAGCGTCAGTCTCCGCCATAATCGCCAGAGTTAGGATCCATGAGAGGGGGTTAACCCATGTCGTGAAACTTGCGAGAAGCGTTGAAACCAATTTATTATGCACTCATGAATGATATTAATTATGATGCAATGATATATTGAATGCATAAATGATAAACTATTGAATATTGTTGATAAAGTTGAAGTTTATATATGTTGTGATTGAAAGTGGTAAAAAGTGATCATATTGATTCACCCCCCTCTCAGTATTCCAACAAAGTTGGACATAAACAAGTGGTAAATTTTTGTTGTGTATTTCGAGTCCATAGTTGGTCGGAATTTGATTTTGCGCGGGAACAACAACAACACCAATACTAGCACCATAAATTAACATACTAGTAGAGGACCCCATTGGTGATGGCGTTGGCGTTGGTCACTGTGCTACAAGTTATTATGGATACAATCTATCTCAGAATATTGAGATTACACTTGAAGAGTGTAAATGTTTTGCATGAATGAAAACAATGGTGAAGGATTTGTCTACCAAGTGGATGGCACCAGATTGTGTTTATTGTTCAATGGATTTCGATCTCCCACTGAGGAGAGTCTTGTGTATATCAAACTTTATAGAAATGATTCTATTGTATATCATGTATATCAAAGTTTCTTCCAGTATGCCCCAGCCTTTTCCATGTGCTACAATATCACTGAGGGCCTTGAGAAAGAGACCAAGAACATTACACTAGAAACTGCACAACAAAATGCATCAAAGCTTTGACGGGGGTGGCACAGTTGTTTTGGAAATTAATGGTTATGGTTGCATTTCCTTTTGTCCATGATTGTTGTGATATCATGCAATGAAGTATATTATGTGTATTCAAACATGTCCAATTGGATAGAAGTTTTCCCTAGCATAAATGTGGATGTAAATGAATTGGAGTAGTAATCTAAATTGAAATAGATCGAATATTTCTAAGCATGAAGTTCTATTGTCTCCTTGTAGAATTTGGCACCTGGAGCATACATCGACCAGAGGATAACGTCCATGAATTCTATAGGATTTGTCTAACGTTGAAACACTAGCATCTTTGGAGTATTTACAAACATCTAAGTGTGTGAATTTGAATAACATGCACTTAACAAAGGCTAAAAAATCGATTATCCATTAGTCATTGTCATGAATTATGTAATGTAAGTATTGTAGCCAATATTTATGAAAGTCATGGAGTCGTTGAAAATAATATGGAGTCATCAATTTTGGAAATTGTAAGAGTTACATGAAGGTGTGTCATTGAGTTTATAGTTTAGATTATAGTCCAATATGAGTATAGTTGTTAGTTTAGTCAGAAAAATAAAAAGAAAATCATGTTATCAATTGAGTTAGTCATACATCAGTTTATTGATTCATATTTATTATAAAATATGAGTTGAAATAGAAAGGAGAGGGTTAAACATGTGTCTTTAAAGGCACGTGATCCCCTCTATCATTGTAATGTAATTCGGTTTCTAACCGAAAAGATTGGTTCTTCACCAATGTCATTCGATATCTAGTCGACAACATTTAGTTTATTTTGTAAAAGTTTGTTTCCAACAAAAACGTGTCATTATTTTGAGTCATTGAGTCAAGTCATGCAAAGTTTTAGTGAATTTATCCTTCATGTAATATCATATGCAGACTCTTTCTATTCTCAGATACCAAAAACGCATAAAGAAGTATGTAAGTTTGACGAGCAACAGAGTAGAGCAGTAAAATATTAAGCAATGATGATGAGTATTGTTTGGAAGCGGATAAAGGTATTCAAGAAAGAGATATCAAATGATCAAACACACACAAGAGATTAAAATAGAAGATGATGGCATAAGAAATACTGAATTGATTAAGCCCCTTGGTATAAAAGTTGCAGAATAGTTCATGAGTTGTGACCTCAGAAGCCAGAAAGCAAAGAAAAAGTAGGTTGGTCGACGCATGATGTTCCACCGTAAGGTGTGTGCAAGGGCAATATGAGCCCAAGACAAGCCACTCACCACTATGAAGGCACCATAGAGAAAGGTGTAACAATAGTATCAAGAGGACAGTTGTTTGGTGGGAGAAAAGCGTTGTGAGACTCACTGATTGCATAGGCATTTACTAGATTGACGATGAAGGCTAAAGAGTAACAGGTCATTAGTTATTTGCACACTTGCTCATGACGAGCAAGAATTTGAGTGTGGGGGAGATGTTGGGAGGCCTGCTAGGCCCCTGTAATAGTCATCATATATTATACATAGACACTAGCATAATATAATATGTCAACACATGTACTAATGTAAGTAAATGTACATAGGGGATAAATGCATCTAACTAAGGATTAGTTGGAGTGGGTGAAAACACTCCAACCATCTCTCCTATGTATATATACTCATGAAAATGGAATAGTAAGTGTTATAGAAATATTTTCCTCACCCCATGCAACTTGCTCAGAAGTCCTTTCCATTTCCCTATGCAGACTTGAAGTCTCTTGGTGTTCCTTTCAGAGCCAAAAAATCATATTTTTTCACATATACGTGCCCTAAAAGTTAGACAACAAGTGTATACGCAGGTTGCTCCATTACAACCAGCGTACATAAGGTTTGGTGCTCAAAATTAAAAATTGTGTCGGGTTTCCATGTCACGTCACGAGATCCACGATCCTTGACCTTCCACATACTGGAGACGTTCTGACTCGGCCCTTCAATTCCATTTGAAGACTATAAATTGAGCCATATCCAAGTCATGGAAGAGAGGAATTCAAATTTTGAGAGAAAATATACTATGGAAAAATTTCACTTCACATTAAGTCTACATCCCTTTATCCTTGAAAAATTGAACACATTGTTCAACCCCCAAGTTCTTCCTATCTGTTGCAGAATCTCATTGTCTCCCTTACATGAGTTTTTCGTTGGTGGAGGATTGAAGTGGTGGAGGCCCAGCTGGAGGGACTTAGTTTCTCGGTTTCAATGTGTGTCGGGACAGAAGTTTGTCACTTATACCCTTATGTTGATCATTTTTAATAGAAATACTCTTTTCTCGTCCAAATGATATCTTGCAAATATTTGAATTATTATTCCATGGGTGTATTTGTCATGAATGTTAATGGATTATGTTATTGTATATGCTAACATCATATATTATCACCACATGCTTGTGTATCGTGGTTGTTGAGGACAAGTTGCAGGGGTAAAGCTTTGAGTTGTGTGTTGTAATGAACCTCAAATTCACCAATAAAAAAAAAATTGACCATCTTTATGCCATAAATCAATTTCGTTTAAGCTTTAGAATTTAAGAGAAGGTAAGATACATTTCTGTCCATAATGACTTTATTACACCAGTCTAGTTTACTTCGAACAGAAAAGCTTATGTGGATAAATTCTTCCATAATTCAAACTACTTTCCTTAATTTTCAAACTACTCCAACATACTTATATGTATATAGGCAGTATCTAAATTTAGGTCTCATTCTTACACACCAGTAGCTTACACATCAAGCATAGTTAACTCGAAGGATCCCATCTTGTTCTCTATGGTTTATGCCATTAAACAATAGTCTAATTACGAAAATTTTGAATACTTAAAGGTGTATGACCTCATGGCAAGCAGAACTCTTAGGAAAAATCGAGCTAAAAATCTGCTTAATTAGTTTGATACTTTCATATACAATAATTTCTGTACTTTTCATGCCCTGTACACAGTGACCTATAATATGATCTGTTATTTCTATTCTACCTCTATCCTGGATGAAGATCCTCCATCGTTTTTACCAGTCCATTCATTACACTAAAAACAAATTCCTACTATGTTCCTACAGTTTTGTGAAAAAAAACAAAGGTCAATCGAGTTTCGGCGAATACAAAATGCTGAATACAAAAGAAACAAAAGACCACGTTGTTTGCCAAAACGTGAAATGCAGAAAGACTGTGGGCCCAGCACTTCGGGGCCTCAGGGTTCGGGATTTTGCGATCTCAAATGCCAAACACCAACACACAACAACTCTCGAATTGCGAAAAAGTGAAAGGAAAGTGGGACCAGAACCTCGGGGTTTTGGGGTTCGGGATTTCGCGAATTCAAATGCCAAACGCCAACATATAGCAACTCCCGAATTGCGAAAAGTGAAAGGAAAGTGGGACCAGCACCTCGGGGTTTCGGGGTTCGGGATTTAGGGGTTTACGAACACACAATGCACAAACAAAATGAAACAAGAAAAGCCGAAATGTGAAATGCCATTAGGGTGTGGGCCCAACAATTTCGGGTTTCGGGGTTTACTAACTCCGGATGCAAAAACATTGTACAACGTCAACACCAAATCGCGAAAACACGAAAAGGTATGGGGCCCATCGGGTTTCGGTGTTTGGTAATGCTTGATGCATGAACAACACACAACGGTAATCCCCGAATCATGAAATTCGATCAGGTTGTGGGGCCACTTCGGGTTTCAGCGTTTGAAAGTACAAAAGAACTCCACGCAACTTGAACCAATAAACTTTGAAATGACGAAAAATGAAAACATGAACAGAGTTTACAAACTCAGTAAAAAAAAAAGACACAGATTGACAAATTCAATTCAAAAATTGTTCCAGATCTTCTTAAGGTTTTCGCAAATTTCTAAATTCATTACAGACTTTGACTATGGAAAGGGTAGACCGCTCTTTAAATCAAACAAGGGAAGCATAAAATTTTCTGTTAGGCGTCAATTCCCATGATTATTTTAGCATCTAATAAACAAAAGGGGTTTTCTAGATTTTCTTAACTTTCTGATGTAGATGGATTACTTCTAGTTTGTGTTTTATTTTCCAATACGTATATATGTGTATAATATATGAGTGCCCAGGTGATCCATAAGGTTCTTGCTATTTCGTATTCCTCTTCAATTCTTAAATATATAAAAAAAAACAGGAAGTCTCTTTAAAGATGCATGATTGTTTGGAATTAGTGACACATTGAGAAGGTTTCATTTCGGCACAAACTGACTCAACTCCGATTGCTCAAATTTAGATCTATTTAATACTTCAGTCTCAGAAATAAACCCATATCTATGTAGATTGGTCTTCTTCAAGCATTCAGAGTATCCTAGAATTTCGACTTCAAATTAAGCCTAACTGATTGCTCAAATCGTATTTAAATAAACTTGCCTAGTATTCCAGATTTTTGGGAGGGACCACTCCAGAATTTAGACTGTGATAGTAAATTTAATACCACGATAGATATCATCCATTGAAAGAATTATTTTGATTTAGAACAAGTAGATGCATAATATCAGTTACACACAAAACATCCAAAGACAGAGTAAGGAAACGATTACATATCTGAACTAGCTTGCGGAAAAACAAAGGGAACAGCCACGTTCCTCCCAACCGTAGAACAGGGCAGCCAAACAACTTGCCCTATTCACCCCCTAGCCTGACCATGAATCCATGAGGGCAAACTTGGAAAAGTTTCTCTTCAGCAATGTCCTACAGCTCCAGCAGTTTTTCCTTGCCTCACACTCAAGCAGTGTTCATAACAGCAATTAAATCAAAAGTCTCCTTTCCCAGCATACTTGGCAGCATCCTGCCTCCTCGCATATGCTATTTATCCATTTTTGCCCAGGTCTTTTTCCCTCCCTTGGGAATTTTCGCAGCTTTCTAAATCCCTAATTTTCAAGGGCTTCCAATGGCCAAATCACTGATTTGTCACTTGTAATAATCAGCCCAGAGGTAGTTCCAACATGTTCCCCACTCATGGAGTCATGGTCAGCTAAATTTAACATGGTTGTTCCATTTGTCCTCCTGCAATCAACATAAAATATTTTTTTTCCATACAAGTGTCATATTCAAATAGTTAGTTGGGTCAAATTAGGTCTCTCCCCAACAGTCAAAATAATTAATTACAATTACCAAATTCGAAATTCGGAATTTCCATAAATGGCAAAAAATTTCCAAATTCGAATTTACTAAAAACGGAAATAAATTTCTAGCAATTTTAAATTTCAAAAATATTTTATTTTTTGGGATATCACATCCTTTCCCCCTTCAGTAAAACATTGTCCTCAATGTTTGTTCCCTTCTTGGAACAAGGTTGGATGAGATTTCCACAAATCTCCCTCCAACTCCCAAGTGGCCTCCTCAGGACTAAAGTGCTTCCATTGCACCTTTACCTAAGCGATGGCTCTATTCCGAAGTGTTATTTCTCTCTGATCCAAAATGCGTAGGGGTTCCACCTGGAACTCGCCTTCAGGTTCCACGTGCACCAAGTTCCAATCAATCATATGAGTAGGGTCATGAATATACTTTTTCAACAGAGAAACATGAAATACATTATGAATTCTTAGATTAGCTGGAAGTGCAAGTTGGTATGCTACGGGTCCAATTCGAGCTAGTATCTCGAAGGGCCCACAAAACTTGGGTGCCAGCTTGGCACAATTCCCTAACTTCAATGAGCTCTTTTAGGATTTGACCTTCAAATAAACATGATCTCCTACTTGAAATTCCAAGTGTCTTCTTTTATGATCTGCATAGCTCTTTTGTTTGTCATGTGCTTATTTCAAGTTCTATTGTACCTTTCTCACCATGTTCTCCATTTCTTGGAGCATCTCTCGTCCAACCATGAGTCTGTCAGCCGGGTTATCCTAGCTAATTGGAGTAGTACACTTTCTGCCATACAGTATTTCGAAAGGGCTCAACTTAGCCAAAGTTTGGTACCCATTGTTATATGCAAATTCTACCAAGTGCAGGTAGTCTTCCCACTTGCTTGGTTTTGTTCTTACGTACATGCGAAGCATATCCTCTATGATTTGGGTTGTCCTTTCGGTCTGTCCATCCGTTTGTGGATGATAGCTTGTACTGAAATTTAAGTCAGTGTTTAGCCCTACAAACAATTCCTTCCAAAAAACAAATGTAAATTTTACGTCTCTATCTAAAATCACCATTTTAGGAATATCGTGTAGTCTAAAAATTTATTTCATGAATATTTCAGCAATGTTTATAGCTTTAAAAGTAGACTTTACAGAAATAAAGTGTGCAGACTTACTGAGTTTATCGATTACAACCATGATAGAGTCATTACGTTTCTAAGTCTTAGGCAAACCTGTTATAAAGTCCAGTGATATAGTCTCCCCTTTCCATTCTGGTACTGGTAATGGCTGTAATAGGCCGGTTGGATGCTAGTGCTCGGCCTTAACTTGCTAACAATCTTGGCACCTAGCCAAGTATTCTATTGTTTCGCCCTTCATATTAGGCTAGAAAAATAGTTTTCTAAGTGTTGTTATTGTTTTCTAGTAACCTGGATGGCCAGAATACGGTTTCTTATGCACTTCGTCCAAAACTGTTGATTTCAATTCGGCTGAATCTGGTATATAAAGTCTATTTTTGAGTCGTAATAGTCCTTTCTTGTCAATGCTTAGATCTGGTTTGTTAGAGTTGGCAGTCCTGTTTTGTAATTCTGTCATTATCTTAGTGTAATTTCCGTCGTTGATACTTGTCGTCCTTATTCTTTGTTCCAGATCACTTTCTGCCCTACTGATGTTTATCTCAAATAACCCATGGACTCTTATGCTTAAAGCGTCTACTACTTTATTTTCCTTACCCTTGATATGTCTGACCTCGAAGTCGAATTCGCTCAAGAAGGCTAGCCACCTTGCTTGTCTTGTATTAAGATCTGGTTGGTTAAACAGATATTTCACCCCACTATTATCCGTCAATAGTAGGAATTTTCTGCCCATTATATAGTGTCACCATATTTTTAAGGCATGTATTACTGCTTTCAATTCTAAGTCATGAGTGACATAATTTCGCTCGTGTTATTTTAATTTCTGAGACTCGTAACAAATCACGTGCCCTTCCTGAGTTAGGACACCACCTAGTCCCTCTTTACTTGCATCAACACAAACTGTGAAGTCTTTATCTGGGTCTGCTACCTTCAAAATGGGTGCCGATGTCAATAATTCTTTCAGCTTGTTAAAGTTGTCCTGAAACTTTTGCGACCAGTTAAACTTGGTTCCTTTCTTTTGTAGTGACGTGATAGGGTAGGATATCTTGGAAAATCCTTCTATAAACCTGCGGTAATATCCGGTGATTCCCATGAATGACCGTATATCCGCTACATCCTTAAGTACCGGCCATTCCATAATGGCTTTTGTTTTTTCCGGGTCTACAACAATGCCTTCTGTTGAAATTACATGTCCTGAATATTGTATTTTTGTCTGATAAAAGTCACACTTGTCAAATTTGGCGTATAGTTTGTGTTTCCTCAATGTTTGCAGAACTATCCTTAAGTGTTCATTATGTTATTCTTCCGTTCTTGAATAGACCAGAATGTTGTCGATAAATACTACTACGAACTTGTCTAAGTACTGACTGAAAATGTTGTTCATCAAGCACATAAATGTGGTTGGTGCATTAGTGAGTCTGAAAGGTATGACTACAAACTCGTAATGTCTGTATCTTGTTCAAAAAGTTGTTTTGTTTATGTCATCGTCCTTTATCCTAACTTGATGATAATCGGATCGTAAATCCAATTTTGAAAAGATCTTGGCCCCACCAACTTGATCAAACAGATCATTTATCCTAGGTAAGGGGTATTTGTTTTTAATGGTCATTTTGTTCAGTTGTCTATAGTCGATACATAGTCTTAGAGTACCGTCTTTCTTTTTCACAAAGAGGACTGGCACTCCCCATGGCGAGACACTCGGTCTGATATACTCTTTGTTCAACAATTCCTGTAATTGTATTTTCAATTCTGTCAGTTCTAGTAGACTCATTTGGTAGGGTACTTTTGAGATAGGGGCTAATCCGGGTAGTAAGTCTATGGAGAAATCTATTTCCCTTCTAAGAGGTAATTCTGGTATCTCATCCACAAACATGTCTCTAAATTCACATAGGACAGTAAAGTCTTCTAACTTTGGCTTATCTTCTTTTTCTAATAGATTCGTCACTTGGATGGCATAAACCTGACATCCCTTTCTAATACATTTCTTGAGTTGCATCAGGGAAACTTGTCTGACTAATATAGGTTTTGGTATGCCTTGGTCTATTCTAACAGTGCCAAATTCATCTTTATAGCTAAGTATCTTTGTATAACAGTCTAATACTGCTTTGTGTTGTTCCAACCAATCCATCTCGATAATCATATCATAAGATCCTAGTGGTAGGATGTTCAAATTGGTCCTTATCTTTTGACCATCTAAGCTGAACTCAAAATCAGAAATAAAGTCACTACTTTCCTTTTAGTACCTGTTGCTAGTTGTACAAGCCATGATTTTTCGTGCTTCAATCTCTTAAGTTTACTCGACTCTACTACATCAGGAGCAATATAACTTAACGTAGCTCTAGGGTCAATTAAAACAGAAATTCGAGTATCATTGATTTTACCTTCGATTTCTACCACCGAGGACTGGTGGTCAGCTTGTCGACCATCTATGGCTGCATTTATCCGATGCAGGCTTCTACCCACGTCTCCCACTGTCGAGGCTTCCTGCAAATTGTATACAACAGTTTTGTTTGTTGAAATTAAACGTGGACAATTCCTCCTTAGATGAGGCTCTCCGCATTCCCAACACTTTAATGGCTCGCGGGAGTTGTCCCCAAACTTCTTCGTTTCCAGGTTTATCGGTTTACCGCTACCTTGCGCACTCGGATGATTGGAGTGAAAATCCTTCATTAGGAAACTTTTTGTTGCATTCCGATAAGGAGTTGGTTGGTATCCCTTTTTCCGCTGGTTCATTCGATCTTGCTTCTTATCCTTCCTGGCCTTAGGAAACTTTACCCGCTGTTTATACTGGTCATAGCACATTCGTTCTTTCCTAAATACCTCACTCAAGGATTTGGGGTTATCAAACTCAATTTTGTCCCTGTAGGACTGTGGTAAACAGCTTAAGAATCGTTGGATTTTTACCTTATCCTCCCAGATGTATGGTACGAACCTTAGTAGTTCCAGAAATTTATTTATAAGGTCCTCCATCGTCATTTGTCCGAGTCATAACTCATAAAATTCTTTCGTCTTCCTTTCATAATATCTTTCAGAAAGGTAGTGTTTCTTAAAATACTTCTTAAAGTCAAACCATTCCAACTGTTTCTCCTTTAGGCCCTTGGCCAATTTCAGGTCATGCCACCAAATGTTGGCTTTCCCCTTCAGATTGTAGATGGCCATTCTGACCTTCATGTTGCTAGAATAGTTATAGATCTGGAAGTATTTTTTGATGTCCAACAACCATGCCTCAGCTTCTTCTCCTGTCCTGGATTCTCCATCAAAGGTAGCTGGTTTAATATTTTTAAATTCTCCTTCAAGGTGGTCTACTTGTTTTCTTTTTCTGTCTGGTATAGTTTTGTCCTCAGTTGAAGGTGTCCCTTCAGACCAACTGTCTCCTTTTTATGTTTCCAGTCCAGAATTCTTAAAGGCCCTTTTGCTGACTTCTTCATCATGGTTATCGTCTTTTGGGATTTTCTTGGTTGCTATACTACGCAGCAGGACTTCATTCATCTCTTGTTGTCCTATTGGGCTTTCTTCAATTTTTCATTGTCTGCCTTGAAAACCTGTAGTTCAACAATAAGATTCCTCATTGTTTCCAACACCTCTATGGGTGAGCTTCCATCACTGTCCTGTCTTGGATCTCCAAGAGGTCCTTGTTGCGGATTTCCTTCCATCTTGATTTCTGCACCCTCCTGTGCTGCCATAATTTACAAAAACAGAAAGGGCTTTCCGTTTGTAACCATAAGATTTATTAGTTTTACATACGTCGGGATGTATACTAAGTAGCTAGTGTGGCCCTGTTCAGACCCAGTATTGTAGGTTTTGCTCTGATACCATATGTAATGAACCTCAAATTCAATAATAAAAATAAAAAAAAATTGACCATCTTTATGACATAAATCAATTTCGTTTAAGGTTTAGAATTTAAGAGAAGGTAAGATACATTTCTGTCCATAATGACTTTATTGCACCAGTCTAGTTTACTTCAAACAGAAAGCTTATGTGGATAAATTTTTCCATAATTCAAACTACTTTCCTTAATTTTCAAACTACTCCAACATACTTATATGTATATAGGCAGTATCTAAACTTAGGTCTCATTCTTACACACCAGTAGCTTACACATCAAGCATAGTTAACTCGAAGGATCCCATCTTGTTCTCTACGGTTTATGCCATTAAACAATAGTCTAATTACGAAAATTTCGAATACTTAAAGGTGTATGACCTCATGGCAAGAAAAACTCTTAGGAAAAATCGAGCTAAAAATCTGCTTAATTAGTTTGATACTTTCATATACAATAATTTGTGTACTTGTCATGCCCTGTACACAGTGACCTATAATATGATCTGTTATTTCTATTCTACCTCTATCCCGGATGAAGATCCTCCATCGTTTCTACCAGTC
Organism: Picea mariana; assembly: GCA_032191745.1. NCBI lineage: Eukaryota > Viridiplantae > Streptophyta > Pinopsida > Pinales > Pinaceae > Picea > Picea mariana. The sequence continues at coordinate 391,040 of JASDQU010790190.1, read as the reverse complement.
CATTCATTATAGTAAAAAAAAATTCTACTATGTTCCTACAGTTTTGTGAAAAAAAACAGAGGTCAAACGGGTTTTGGTGATTACAAAATGTCGAATACAAAAGAAACACGAAATGAGGAAAGACTGTGGGCCCAACACTTCGGGGTCTTGGGGTTCGGGATTTCGCGATCTCAAATGCCAAACAACAACACACAACAACTTTCGAATTGCGAAAAAGTGAAAGGAAAGTGGGACCAACACCTCGGGGTTTCGGGGTTCGGGATTTCGCGAATTCAAATGTCAAATGCCAACATATAGCAACTCCCAAATTGCAAAAAGTGAAAGGAAAGTGGGACCAGCACTTCAGGGTTTCGGGGTTTACGAACACACGACGCACAAACAAAATGAAACAAGAAATGTCGAAATGCTAAATGCTATTAGGGTGTGGGCCCAACAATTTTGGGTTTCGGGGTTTACTAACTCCCAATGCAAAAACATTGTACAACGTCAATGCCAAATCGCAAAAACACGAAAAGGTATGGGGCCCAACCAATATCGAGTTTCTACGTTTGGTAATGCTTGATGCATGAACAACACACAACAGTAATCGACGAATCACGAAATCCGATCAGGCTATGGGGCCACTTCAGGTTTCGGCGTTTGCAAGTACAAAAGAACTCCACGCAACTTGAACCAATAAACTCCGAAATGCCAAAAAATGAAAACATGAACAAAGTTTACAAACTCGGTAAAAAAAAAGACACAGAGTGACAAATTCAATTCAAAAATTGTTCTGGATCTTCTTAAGGTTTTCACAAATTTCTAAATTCATTACAAACTTTGACTATGGAAAGAGTAGACCACTCTTTAAATCAAACAAGGGAAGCATAAAATCTTCTGTTAGGCATCAATTCCCATGATTGTTTTAGCATCTGATAAACAAAAGGGGTTTTCTAGATTTCCTTAACTTTCTAATGTAGATGGATTACTTCCAGTTTGTGTTTTATTTTCCAATACGTATATATGTGTATAATATATGAGTGCCCAGGTGATCCATAAGGTTCTTGCTATTTTGTATTCCTCTTCAATTCTTAAATATATAAAAAAAAAAATAGGAAGTCTCTTTTAAGATGCATGATTGTTTGGAATTAGCGATACATTAAAATGTTTCCTTTCGACACAAACTGACTCAACTCCGATTGCTCAAATTTAGATCTATTTAATACTTCAGTCTCATAAATAAACCCATATCTATGCAGATTGGTCTTCTTCAAGCATTCAGAGTATCCTAGCATTTCGAATTCAAATTAAGCCTATCTGATTGCTCAAATCGTATTTAAATAAATTTGCCTAGTATTCCAGATTTTCGGGAGGGACCACTCCAGAATTTAGACTGTGATAGTAAATTTAATACCACAATAGATATCATCCATTGAAAGAATTATTTTGATTTAGAACAAGTAGATGCATAATATCAGTTACACACAAAACATCCAAAGACATAGTAAGGAAAAGATTACATATCTAAACCATTTTGCGGAAAAACAAAGGGAACAGCCACGTTCCTCCCAACCGTAGAACAGGGCAGCCAAACAACTTGCCCGATTCACCCCCTAGCCTGACCATGAATCCATGAGGGAGAACTTGGAAAAGTTTCTCTTCAGCAATGTCCTACAGCTCCAATAGTTTTTCTTGCCTCACACTCAAGCAGTTTTCATAACAGCAAGTAAATCAAAAGTCTCCTTTCCCAGCATACTTGGCAGCATCCTGCCTCCTCACATATGCTATTTATCCATTTTTGCCCAGGTCTTTTTCCCTCCCTTGGGAATTTTCACAGCTTTCTAAATCTCTGATTTTCATGGGATGCCAATGGACAAATCACTAATTTGCCACTTGTAATAATCAACCCAGAGGTAGTTCCAACATGTTCCCCACTCATGGAGTCATGGTCAACTAAATTTAACCTGGTTGTTCCATTTGTCCTCCTGCAATCAACATAAAATATTTTGTTTCCATACAAGTGTCATATTCAAATAGTTAGTTGGGTCAAATTAGGTCTCTCCCCAACAGTCAAAATAATTAATTACAATTACCAAATTCGAAATTCGAAATTTCCATAAATGGCAAAAAAATTCCAAATTCGAATTTACTAAAAATGGAAATAAATTTCCAGCAAATTTAAATTTCAAAAATATTTTATTTTTTGGGATATCACATGTGCTCAAGGGTGGTCTTCATCGAACGTTTGGACAAGGTAGCATCTTGATATTGTCCTGTTAGAATTTCATGTATATAGCATACTTGGGATTGGAGTTTATTTCTATGTGTCATTGTGTCTGTTGTGGTTTAACCCGTACCATAGAGTGATTTTCCTCGTAACATAATTGGCGACCATACTAGGGATTGAATCTGAGTTTTCTTGGATTAATCCTTACCCTGGCAGTGTTTTACTGCATATACGCGGGTTTTCCCTTGATAGACGCGTACATATGCTATATGTCCTTCTATAGGTCGCGTACATATGCGATTCTTTCTTAAACAGTCGCGTACATCAACTTTTTAGGCTTCTTGGTTGAGTTTGGTGTTTGTTGGGCGAGTTTTGATGGTTGTTGAGTCTTCTTGGGTCTCTGTCCTAACTGTTGAGTGCATACAGAGTGATAGGAAACCTTATTATTGTTGAATTTTCATGCATTTTTTCTTTCATATCATCTTTTTCATTAGTTGTCCTTGCATCTTGGTCTGAATGTTTGCTTCTTGTCCTGCTTAGGTTGTCTTTGTTTGCTTGCAGTAGGGTCTGTATATCAAGTTGTTATTCGGTCCTTGCATTTTCATTTCTTTATATTGAAAATACAAAAAAAATTACTCATTTTGCATTATGGCATTTTATCTTTTGGTTATTTAATATTGATCTTGACATGTGTGGAAAGATTGCATCTTATTGAAATTATAGGATTGCCTTGAAAGTTGAATTTGTAAAGCTTACTATCTTTTGAGAATTTAAGATTAGGACTTAGCACTTTATTTATATTCATTTATTTGATATGTTGAGTCATAATATCATCAGTTTCATGACCACATATCTTGAGTAAACAAAATCCATTAAAAGTAACGATGATTAATTAAAATTGATTAGAAACGAATTTATTTTTCAGTGTACACAAACAAGCTTAGGATATAGGGCCTTGGAATAGGATTTTGTCAGTAAATTTATCCAAGGCTATTGAACTAAACATATGCATCTGACTAGGGAGTGGTGAAATCCATTATGTAATTAGTGGCGCCAGGACACTCCGCTCACACCGGAGTTAAGAACGAGGTTGCGCGAAGTTGGTTTCAGAGATATCCCTCTAATACCTTCTTAGCGTTAGAGATATTTTAGGGAATTATTTGTATTTGGGGGTCTTGCTAGTACCTTTACCTCTGTGAGAGGAGGTGATTTCAATATTTTGGGCTTTGTTACCCTGCCCATACGGTGGACCTGACTTACGACTGTTCACTTGCGCATTCTTTATATCGTGGTGGCTATAGTTGCTTGACATAGATAGCCACATAGGTTACTTGCAAGGGTTATTCTGCAGGTACCCTGAGTCAAATAAGCGTCGGACAACACACAACCTTTGTGGAGGATTATCTCTCTTGGGGATCTAACCGACTGCGCTATTAAGCCCATGAGGGCCCTTATAACTGATTCTAATACCTCCAATCTTTTGAAGGGAGTCTCAAGCCCCTCTTGGGAGAGGCATACCTACTCTAGTGAGGGAGGCCCCTTTTCAGCTACTATACATTGTTTGTGTGGATTTGGCTTTTTTGTTTATTTTGGTGTGCTCTCTGATTGTTATTTGTCTCTAGGATTTTTTTTTATATATCGAGTCTTGAGTCATCATGGAGCTAGACCATCTTCCTCGCAGGTCTCGTCGTTTGTTGAAATTACCACAGCATCTTGAGTCTTTTCCCTCTAAGAGGCGCAAAGTTACTAAACGTGGTACACACATCTCCACCTACCAGACTTGTGATTATACGAGTCAAGTACAAAAGACATGGGGAGTCCTTCGACTCATATACCTATTTTGGACAATGGGGTTCCTTCGACTCCTTCAGCCACGAAGGTTGTAGTACCAAGGGTTGTTGTCATTACTCCTATCAGGCCTGTGGTTGATACTCAACCCATAGTAATGAACCCTTTCGGTCCCCTTTTTGGTACGCCTAGATATAATTCTCGGTCCATACCTTCGGTCTCTAACCCTTTATCTTTCGGTATGCCAAATATTACATCAGAACTTTCATCTGCCATTCCAGTGACTAATACAAATCCTAGTATTGGACCTGGGGGCATGGCCCCTCCGTATACTCCTCTCTCGTTTGGTGGAAGTCAAATTCCCCAAATTAATTCTTTGGTTGGGAGTTAGCCTCCATTTTATTTCAGGTTTAATCCTAGTCTCAATGCTCTTGGATGGAGTACTCAACCAGGTGAACAAGCCACTTCCTATGTTCCGTCCATTTCCCTTTACTCCTCCACATCGATTTCGACTAATACATTTGGTATGACGAATCGACCTCTATCCTCTGGATTTACACGTAGGGGAGGTCAGTTTCATACTATGGGAAACCCCCAGCATGGAGCTCCTCTAGCTGGGGGGAATGTTTATAACCTTCATTATATTTTTCCTACAGATATGGTGCCCACACAACCTTTTATGAATCGGTTTGGAGGAGGATATTACACTCCTGGATAAGGCGATGGTGTATACCAGAACCCTGGATGGGCTACAATCCCTCAACATCAATCTTTCCCAGGAGCATGGGCTCAGATGCCGCAACCCCGACTCCCTTTTTTGGCCATGCTTAACTTGTCATATTTGTCGAGATTAATGAATGACCCGATGCATCACAATCCATCATGGCCCCCCATCCCCACTAAGCTTCCTTCGGATGTTATGAAATTCGAAGGAAATACTGGTGAGGATCTGGGTGATCATGTTACTACTTTTCATCTTTGGTGCTCATCAAATTATCTTAACGATGACTCTATTCATTTGAGACTATTTCAACACACCCTCACGGGGGTTGCAACAAAATGGTACATTGAGATACTAGGGGGAACATATGGTAATTTTAATCAGATGGTTTTAGTCTTTCTCAACCACTTCTAGTTGTCGGTTAGTTACAATGTCGGCATAGACTCTTGTCGACCCTTCGTCAGGATAAGGCCACATATATATCAGACCATATCCAAGAGTGGCGCAGACGGAAGAGGTTGATTGAGGCCTACATTCCTCCATATTTTTTGTTGGAATGGTTCCTTAAATCCCTACTACCTTATATTTCGAAGGATGTTTCTACATCCGGGGTAACATCTGAGGAAGAAGTTATTTTGAAAGCCCAACAACTGGACCTCATATATGCCCAGTCTGGGATGTTATATGAAATTCTTCCTAACAGACTGAGGTCAAATTATGACCCTAGACAAAATCCTCAGCCTCATTCTGATGGAATTATAGGCTCTGCAAATACTAAGTCTGCAGACTTGGTGACGAACCAGTTGAAGGAGTTGTCTCTAAGCCAACATGTAGTAGGACAGGCTTCATCTTCATCCTCCACTCCCACTCAATCAGCAGATGTGCATTTTGTACAGTCATTGACCAACCCAAATGGTAACCAACAACTAGGAGGGAATAGAAGGAAAGGACATGGTATAATCGTAAGGGTGGGAGAAATAATAATAATAATAAAGCCAAGGACGGCACTAACAATGATAGATTGAGTAATAATGTTGGTGAGGGCAAGAAAGAAAAGTGGAAGGTGAAGTTTCCTTGTAAACTTTGTAAAGATGATCATCTTACCCACTTATGCCCCAAACTTGAGGAAGCTGTGAGGCTCTTGTATTAACTGTTTGTTGTGATGACTAATACATTTATGCATAATCAACACATGGATTCGAGCTCCTCCAATGTTGGAAATGCGTCGAGTGGGAATAAAAACCCCTCAGCACATGAAGGTGACCGTCTATGTGTTAACATGGTCAAGTATCAAATTAATGTAGCCACTTGATCTCGCGATTAGGGTTCTTCACAGACTGTTCTAGGTCCAGAGTCTCCCCCTCCTCTAAAAACACCCTTTCATATCGAAAATCCAGAGCCTTGGACTCGTATTCTGAAAGGAGTACTAAAACTCTCTACCCACAATCCTAATGTCAGAGTTGCCCAAAACTATTTGATAATCGAAGATCTGGTTCAAACCCTGTGTGCAATGTCGGATTTGGAAGTGCTCCAGATGTGTCCTTCACAGAGGAACACCCTGTTATTTTCTTTAGGAGCTATAGACCTGTGTGGCTCAAAGGTTATTAAGTTTTCTGTCACGGATTTCCTTTCAAATCCATGTGGATTACTCAAAGTATACCATCAAATGCACTATTATTGATGAAGGCGTTGCAATGTGTGTGATGTCCCTAACATGTTGAAAAGTCATTAGTTCTCCAACTATCTCCCAATCTATGACTATGTTGATCGCATTTGATGTTCGTTCTTTTTGACCCCACATAAATATTTCCGCTTTCTCGGTCCAGTTAGGTGGAAAGTCAGTGGATATTGGTATTGAGGTAGTTGATCCACCCCTTGACTATAATTTACTGCTAGGGTGTAATTGGACTTATTCCATGACTGCAGTTGTGTCGTCCTTTTTCCGCACTTTATGATTTCCCCACGAAGCGAAACTAGTGACGATTGATCAATTTTCCTTTGCGCATGCTAATCCTAATGCATCAGTTGGACTTTCGATCCCAGTGATTGATAATTCTTAGTCGGCAACTGAGGATATTGGTGTCGAAATGTATTCCTCTCTCATGGGCACTTTTGATTTCATGGCACTAATTCATCACATTTATACCATTTCCAATGAGTCTTCGTCGTCAATGAGGTCTGTTACTTTTCGTACTTCGTATTTCAATGACCCTTGGACCCTATCTTCTCTGAATCTGTCAGGAAAAGGACGGTCACACATTGGAATGGCAATCCCACTATCAATAGCAGAGGTCGCGTATCAGGTTGTTCTTAACACTACTACTAACTCGGATCCTGACTCCTCGCAGACTGATGAGGAGGATCTTGTTCCTAAGCCTGTATGGGCCACCCAATCGTCTTGTTCACATGATTTCCTTGATGATACTTTACCTTCAGATGAAACCATATTAGAAGCCACGAATGGTCCTAATAAGCCATAGGATGATATGCATCATCGCTCTTATTTCCTTCCAGAACATGTTAGGATTGAATAGGACGACTTTAGATATACCTTAAGTGAGATGGTCGGTCACGCTGTGGTTCCACTAGATATGCATGGTGTGTATGTCGAAGGAAACATGATGAGTATTTCTCCTACCGTCACGATCGACATCTCTCGATTTCCTGGAAAAATTGAAAATCTTTATATTGGTGCGGATTGTTCGCCTGAATAAATTCAGATCTACGTTGATCTCTTCAAGGAATTATGTGTCATATTTGCTTGGGCATACGAAGAGATGCCAGGAATCGACCCTAGCATTGTCGAACATGAGATCAAGACTTATCTAGATGCTATACCTATTCAACAACGTCTCATAGCCGTTGACCCTAGGAAGGCCCCTGTTATTAAGGAAGAGGTAGAGAATCTACTCAATGTTGGTTTTATCTACCAGGTTCCTTTGACCGAATTCGTATCCAATCTCGTCCATGTAAATAAGAAACAAGGAACCATATGTCTATGTATGTACTTTCGAGACCTGAACAAGGATTTTTCTAAAGATAACTTCTTGATACCTTTCATTGATCAGATTCTCGATGAGTGCGTGGGAAGAAAAAAAAATTCTTTTATGGACGGATTTTCAAGAGATAATCAAATACAGATCAAACCCGAGGATCAACACAAAACAACATTTATTTGTCCTTGGGATACTTTTGCATACCGTAAAATTCCTTTCGACCTTAAAAACGTTGGAGCAACCTTCCAATGCACCATGACCTTTTCTTTTCACGATCTCAAACACATTGTATAAGCTTACCTTGACGATCTTGTTGCTCACTCTCGCAAGATAGTAGATCATTCCACTCACCTTCAACTAGTTTTTGAGATATGTCGTTATTATCGCATTCATTTAAACCCTCACAAGTGCATCTTTTGTGTTAGGTTTGGTTGTCTCTTAGGGCTCTTAGTCTATGAGCATGGGATCATGGTGGATCCTAAGAAGGTTGAGGCAATACTTTAAATGTGTCCCTCAAGCAACATAAGACAACTTCAGGGTTTACAGGGGAAAGTTGACTTCTTGCATCGGTTCATAGTGAACTACATAGATATAACTAAGGGTTTTGTGCATCTTTTGAAGCAGGATACTCCGTTTATATGGGATGAGCGAGCCCAGAAATCCTTTGATGCTATTAGGAAATCCTTGGTAGCGGCGTCTCTGTTGAAGCCTCCTGACTACAGTAGAGACTATTTTCTTTATATTGTCGTTTCCAAAGGGACGATTGGTATGGCTCTGGTGCAGGAAGACGATGAGCTCCATGAGCATGTTGTCTAATATCTTAGTCAAAATTTAATCAGTCATGAGCTTAAATACTCTCACGCCAAGAAGCTAGCCTTTGCTATCGTACATGCAGTCCATAGATTAGGACATTATATATTGCTCTACAAAACTATTGTAGTTGTGGATATCAATCTATTTCAATACATCCTTACCAGGCGTATCGTCGGGGGAAAAACAATAAATAGATTATGACTTTTCAAGAATTTGATCTTGACTTTGCTTCGACAAAGTCTAAGAAATCGCTAGTTTTTGTCGAGTTAATATCAAACTTCCCTCAGCTAGATGAGGATGTCATTCATGTTGATTCTTTTGTGGATGAAATTATCTTCCTTATCTCGTCGTCAGACCCTTGGTATGGAGACATTTTAATCTATCTTCAAACCTTGAAGCTATCTCAGCATCTTTCGAGAGATGATCGACGATGTATACGGTATCAAGCTAAAAACTACCTTATCATCGTGATGCAAACCCCACCCTCTCTTAAGGTCTGTGCAAACTCCTCGTCTAGGATCATTCAAATCGGGAATCGAATTGGCTCTTCGGGCCATGCTAACCACCCAAAATCCTATACACAGGTCCTTAATTTTCCATGTGCATGTCCAAGAATGAATCTCTAGGCACTTTCTGTCTAAGCCCCTTTTCTCCGGCCAACTCCTCATGTGACCGAGGGTTGTGACCAGGCGCCAAGAACAACGTGCTATTTCGGTGCTCAGGCTTCGATGATCTACCTTTCTTATCCCTCAACTCCTTCGAAGGCACAAAATTTTTGAACTGTCGAAAAACCATAGGCTGAAAGATCAACAGTCCTCAAGCCCCGAAATCAATGGCTCAGTCCATGGGGATTCGGCTTCGGCAATTTTCTAACCGCTTCCAATACACATAGCACTTGCAAAGTGTTGATCGTCAAAAAAGACAGATCTGACGGTTCCCATTCCACCACCAGATCGACGGCTCTATGACTCGTTCACAATTCGTGCTTTGACGACTTTTCCTCAACCTCTTTTCACAAATCTTCAAAATCGTTGAATCGACGAATATGCCCAAATGATAGATCGACGGACCTCACACTTCACAGATCAACAATTCAAATTCCTTCTTTTTGAGCTTCAGCGATTTATTTTGGTCATACACACAACATAATGCTTCGTATCTCCCGACGTTGAAAATGTCAAAAGATCTCTCCTTGCTCCACGTGTCCCCTTCCTAGTCAATGACTGGGATGCTTTCGGGGCTTCGGCCTTCTGGAGACCTCGAGTTCTAACACACACACACACACACACACACATACACACACACACACACATGCGCGCGCACGTGGAGTGTCGAACGCCGAAATGTCTGATTGGAGGGCTCCAGTGCTCTCACATATCAATGGCCCACAATGCTTTGGCACTCCGGGCTTCGACGAACTTCAAATCACTTTGCCCCAATTCTCCTAGAGTGATAAACCTTTGGACTCCTCGATCTGATGCCACGCATCCCCACAGTTGGGCGAATTTGATGACTTCTGACCTTCGAGACTCCGGGTAACTTCCCTTCTCTGCACTATGTTTCCTCTGGAGTGCCAGACCTCCGGACTTTTGGATTTGCTACCAAGTGTCCTCTAAAACATCAACGGCCCAGATCAACTACGGACTTTGGGACTCCGGAGAGATTGAACTCCACTTACCCAAGTTTTTTCAGAGCTTCAAGTCTCTAAACTTAACGATCTCACGTCACGTGTCTATTTCAATCGACGGTGGGTGTTGACTCCAGGCTTCGAGACTTAGGATATTTCCACTGCATATCACTTCTAATTCCACGGAATTTCGAACTTGCAGACCTCCTCTGATCTGTTCACATGTGTCCCTCTCAAATGGATGGTTGAGATGGACTCTGGCTCTGCAGAGCTTCGGGAGTCCCTTCAACACTGCACTTTGATTTCTCCGGAGTACTATACCTCTAAACCTAACGATCTATTGACATGCGTCCTCCTGTGCCAACGACCATGATGTACTCTGACCTTTGAAGCTCCGAGAGCTTTCGACTCCGATCAAATTATACCTCTATACCTATGGAGTACCAAGTCTCTGGACTTCGGGATCTAGCACCACGTGTCCCTTTACATGTGACGGCCCAGATGTACTCTGTTCTTCAGAGCTTCAAGAGTCTTCAACCTTCTTTGGCTATGCTCTCCCGAACTACCGATATTTCGGATACACTCAATCCGTGGACATATGTCCTTGCAAATGGACGACTAGGATTCGCTCCGTATACCAAGGCTTCGAGAATCATGTCTGCTCAACACATAAAAAGGCCTGAAGTCACGAAGTTTGAAGGACTTCTAGGCTTAAAGCATGCACTACTCACCTAGATCTGACGCTTGTCGATCCTTGCATCTAGATTTGATGGCTAGGATCTAGCCAGCTCCTCCTGCGTGCTCCTTCTCGAGTCTGGACTCAGATCTAACGATTGAGATTGCTCCTAGTAGTTGATCCAATGGTTGTTGTAGCTTCTTCCTCCGTTGTCTGCGCTTTCCTTCCAGTGAAGGATTTTTTCTTCAAATTTTCCAAAGGCTTGGCCTTTGGACCTTCCTCCGACAAAGATAACTCCTAGGCCTTGGTTGGACTGCACCTCGTGAGTTTGAAATACTTTTAAAATTCAAAGGGACTCGGCCCTTTGAAATTTCTCTCCTGCAGGGCTGTCTATTTACCTCTCCTTGTGTTCTGAAGATGTTGCTCCTCCCAAACTTTTGACTTTGTAATAAGTCCTCTTGTTCTCACCTTGTGCTTCCTTCACAGTCTAGGACTTAGACTATTTTTAGTCTCTTCACATCTTGCAGAGCTCCTATGCACATTTTCACTATCTCTCCTGAGCTTGAACTCACTCAGACTTCTAAGGGTCTCGACCCTTTGTTCTCTCCAAATGATTTTCTTTCGCCCTCCTGGCACTTTGTGCTCGTTCTCCTAAGCTTGACCAACATTGTAGCAGTAGGTTGGCTTTGTGCACTCCTTGCACAGCTTCAGCTCTTGAAACCTGAACTCTACAAGTTCACTTCCACACTCCGTGTGCTCTCTGTGCAGAATTGCACCACTCCTCCTGTGATTTTACTTATGGTGTGCCCTCTTGGAAACCTTTTCCCAGAACTCGAACTAGAGTTCTCGCGCACTCCATGCGCCTGCTTAATGCACTCCTTGCAGAGCCCCTAGAGTATTTAGTAACTCTGGTAATTCTTCTTCAGAGTGTTCAACAACTCTGATGTGCACTCCTTGCACAATCCTCCCTTTTGAGGTAAATGAATTGCTCTGGTGCACCCACCTGGCACACTCTTCTCTGAACACAAAACAAAGTTCAAGTGCACTCCTTGAACTGGCTTCATAGAGTTTTCTCTAACTCTGGTGTGCACTCCTTACACAAGCCTAAGAACCCATAACACTCAGAAATCCACAAGATATAGAAGTCTATCTAAACCTGCAAATGTAACCTACTTGCACATCTACAACATCCATAAATAAACATATAAAACATTTAGAAAATGAACATTCATCACACATAAAATCATAAACACCTCATATGCGGGAAAAAATGTTTTTGTATTATATCTGAATGTTTATGTACAAGATGTTTTTACAAAGGCTGGACTGCGACAGAGTCTTCCACACTTTCTCTCTTCTCTTTTGAGCTCTCTAATGTCGTTAATAATAACTTACTAATGAATTTTCAATACATGAGATTTTTACAAAAGAGGGGATCCTCGAGCCTTCCCTCCATCTACCTACTCGCATTGAATGGCATTCAATTACAATCAATGGAAAACTAGTCCGAACCAGAACTAAGCATATCTACATGTCAACCATTAAAGGCGACTTCACAAGCAACCTGTACAAAGGCACATGGCTCGGCTTCTTTGAGCCTGACAAAATTTAATACATTTAATTATGCATTTAATATTTTAAATTTAGGCGTCAAAATGAGAGGAATGGCACCTCTCTTCCCCTGGATCTGTTCCTCCTTGTGCGTTGATGCGTTGGCTTACTAGCGCTTGATGAAGTGAAGCGATACTCCTACATCATACTCCCACTCTGACAAAAATCATGCGCTCTTTCTCATGGCTCCCCTGCTGATAAGGTTGAGATCCTCCAAGATCCCAAATCTGAATTTGGAGTTGTCCAAACTTTGTTTTTATTCATCTCACTATTCTACAGTCTAATTTGCTTTTGAGAGTTCATCATCATCACCATTCTTTTGTGCACCATAATCTTCTTGATATTCTTCTTTGGAAATTATTCTTCTTTGAGTTTGTTCCTCTTCATATGCAAAGCTCTAAATTTCACATTCCTTATTAGGAGTTTCATCCATCAATTTATTGTTATCAATTTCTTCATTTTTAAGTGCAAGATCTTCATCATATTTCTTTCTTTATGCTTCATATTTTCTTCTCTATATCTTTCCATAAGGCACTTTGTTTGATGAACTTTTATTTTCTACATTTGTCCTTTGAGATTTATCCTCTCTTCTTTTCTTCCAAAGTTCATTAGATTTTCTTCCTGGCTTGTATGGATTATTTTTCATGGGTTGTCTTCTTGATTTCTTGTAGTCTTGGGATTTGTGCCCAATCTTATCACAGTTGTAGCATCGCATGGTATGACAAATCCTTGATGTGTTCCCAACATAATTGCATCTCCAACATCTCATTAAGTTATTGGACCTTCCTGAATTTTTCTTTTCAAGACTCTTGTATTCCAATGATTTTTAACCAAAGTTTTTACAAGAAAAACAATAACCATTGAAGATGTTTCCATACTCGAGTATGTTGTGACATTAGAAATTTGGATTTTGATATGTTTCTTGTTTTTTACTTTTATAGCTTACTCCTTTAACAAAGTTCATGGTTTGTATTTGGTTTGTGATTACACTTTTCTTTTTTTAGGAGGATAATCATTTCTCATGTTTGTGAATGGTGTTCCACTTGCCACCTTCTTCTTTCTTATTGTACCCAAGACCAATTTTGTCATCGGTTGGTCTTTGACTGTTCCAAATCTTATCCAGGATGGCTGAGTTGTTCTGGAATTTGACAGTTTCTTTTGCCTTTTCATTCTTCTTTTTGAGGTTGATAACTTCCAATTCCAACATGTGACATGTTTCTTCCTTTTTAGTCAACTGGATCTTCAAGTCTTCTTCTATTTCTTTAGCTTCTTCAAAATGATTATTTATACTAATAACTATTTCTTCTATCTCATCTAAGACTTATGTGCATTTATTGGTTTTGTCATATGTCTAGAATTTGACAATTGTTTTTGCCTTTTCATTCTTCTTTTTGAGGTTGATAACTTCCAATTCCAACACGTGACATGTTTCTTCCTTTTTAGTCAACTAGATCTTCAAGTCCTCTTCTATTTCTTTAGCTTCTTCAAATTGAGTCTTTAAATTGATGACTATTTCTTCTGTCTCATCTAAGACTTATGTGCATTTATTGGTTTTGTCATATTTCTACTCTTCTATTTATTTTTTTAGATCAACAACTTCAGTCTTCAATCTTTTGATTTCTTCCTTGTTTTCTAAATGAATCCTTTTAAGGTTGATGACTTCCAATTCCTGCGTGTGGCACGATTCTTCCTTTTTAGTCAACTGGATCTTCATAGTTTCTTCACTTTCCTTAGCTTCTTCAAGTTGAGTCTTTAGACTGTTGACCATTTCTTTTGTTTCTTCTAATTCTTTTGTGCATTTATTAAGTTTGTCATATGCCTTCAACTCATTCATTTCTTTTGTTAGATCAACAACTTCAGTATTTAATCTATTGATCTCTTCTTCTTTGTATTCTCATAGAGTCTTTTTTTCTTTCTCTTCATGGTTGTTAGATTGATCTAATTGTTGTAGTAGCAACATATCTTTCTTTTGAAGTTTCTCCAACTCTTCTAAAGTGAACATAATTGTGTATTCAAGTTGGTTAAGAACATCCTTAGTAACTTCAATATATATACCATTTCCTTGTTCCCACTTCTAATGTAGCTACAACATCAGTCTTAAAATCTAATAGTTTTTCTCTAGTGAATATTGAGGTATTCATCAATTCTTTGATATAGTAGTCTTCTTTGTTGATGACTAGGGTTTGCATCAATTCTTTGATGGAATTGTCCTCTTCTGTGTTTTTTTCTTCAATCTGATTGGGATTCTCTTTTTATATGTCTTGTTCTTTATTCTGATATGAATCCTCATTTTCTATGTCTTGTTCTTTATTTTGATAAGAGTTATCTAGCTGGAGCCATAGTACTTTAGCATAGATGCACTGTCCCATATTTTCTTTGACTTGGTCTGACARTCCATTCTTGATTTCCTTTAATGTTATTGAATTATTTTTCTTTTCGTCTTTTGCAATTTTGTATTTTTTCTTTGAGGTAGTTGAGTACCAAGTTTTAGATACTACTGAGTCCCAAACATGAGATCCTTTTGACCTCAGATACCATTTCATTMTTTCCCTTCATGAAGAGTAGTCTATTCCATCAAATAAGGGAGATTTATTTGTGGAAAGAGCCATGTGTCCACCCATTTCTTCAGAATCTACCTTCCATTGTTTAAATTGTGCTAAAGGCACCTGCTCTGAAACCAATTGTTGAAACACAGATTGACACTAAGAGGGGGGGTGAATCAGTGTCTGGAACTTTTGGCTACTTTTCACACTGTCATAGATTAACTAAATTAATTGAATAACATATATGCAGTTCAATTAATTATTCATAAACATGTATAACACAAACTGTATGAAGTGGATAAAATATCATTCTTTTATTTATTTAACTTAAATTAATACAAATAAAATAAATCCTTTAATATCTTCAACTTCAACTAAATATGAGAAATCCAACTCTCTAATACTAGAACCAGCTTGCAGTTCTCATATCCAACTAAGAAATGAAGAATCCAACCCTCATAACAAGACCCAGCTTGTTGATCTCATATCCAACTAAAATGTGAGGAATCCAATCCTCATGACAAAACTCAGCGTGTAAACAGGAATCAACTGATAGAATGAACTTTCATTCAATATATATATATATATCAAGACACACTCTTCCCTTCATATTCCTTTACTTATATAGTCCACCAAAGGGTGTCACTTTGAAACAATGTGTCCTTTTGTAATGAAACATTGCACCCCTTCATTTAATTAACACAAATGGTTACTTCTATTAATTAACTTTCGTACACCAATTTAGATAACTATTTTAGTATGTCGATTCTGGAGTGATGGAAATGAATTTTAAAATTCTACAACATGGGTTTTTAGCGTAACATGCCCAATAGACAACATGCGAGCAATTTACCCAGAAAGTGTGCGAGATGGTCGGTACAGGCGATTCTTTGAAGGAAACTTGCCCATATTTTACTTTTGCATCGGATGTCAGATCGACTTTAGTACATATTACATATTCGTGAATGTCTAAATCGACCTCCATGTATCTCCTTTGTTGGTGATTATTTAAAATCAACTTGTAAACATTTTACTTGATAATTATATTAAAATTGATTCCCTCTCAGTTGCTAGTCACTAAAGATTTGACTTGGTCTCACCCTTTTTCGTATCTTCTTCCTCATTCGACCGACAAACATCTTTTTGGTCGACTCAACTAGGAGAAATTTCAACTTGAGTATTTCAATTATAGTCGACCCATCTTGCTTCAGCATCGACCCGACTTGTTTTTAAGTTTGTTTCGACATTGAAATTTAGGTTACTTCTTTCTTGGACCAACAAAACTTGGAAGAAAACCGACTTGAGAAATTTTACTTTGGTTGTCTCGACTTGCTTTAGCCAACTTATATTTCCCGACTCAATTTTCCTTTGACTTCAACCTTCAGTTGGTGGACTTTTCTTCGACTCGTCTTGAAATAGATCAACTTGTCTTCTCCAACTTTCGTCAATTTGCAGGCTTGTAGTCGGTCGACTTGTCTTGCAATCAATCTACTTTCATATAGTCATCTATATTGTTGTTTGAATCGACTCGAATTGTGACTCGATGGTGTCAATGTGTCCTCACCAAACAATCACCATTGACATTTGTTCTATGAAATAGTTGAGTACCATGGTTTAGATACTATTGAGTCCAAAACACCAGATCCTTTTGACTTCAGATATCATTTCATTCTTTCCCTCCATGAAGAATAGTTTATTCCATCAAATAAGGGAGTTTCATTTGTGGAGAGAGCCATTTGTCCACCCATTTATTTAGAATCTACCTTCCAGTTTTTAAATTGTGTTGAAGACACCTGCTCCGATACCAATTGTTGAAACACACATTGACACTAAGAGGGGGGGTGAATCAGTGTCCGATACTTTTGGCTACTTTTCACACTTTCATAGATTAACTAAATTAACTGAATAAAATATATGCATTTCAATTAATTATTCATAAACATGTATAACAGAAATTGTATGAAGTGGATAAAATATCATTATTTTATTTATTTAACTTAAATAAATACAAATAAAACCAATCATTTAATATCTTCAACTTCAAATGAATATAAGAGATCCAACTCTTTGATATAAGACCCAGCTTGTAGTTCTCAAATCCAACTGAAAAATGAGGAATCCAACCCTCATAACAAGACCCGGCTTGTTGATCTCATATCCAACCCGCATCAACTTGATAGAATGAACTTTCATTCAATCCATTATATATATATATATATATATATATATATATATATATATATATATATATATCGACCAAGACACACTCTTCCCTTCATATTCTTTTACTTATATAGTCGTTCAAAGGGTTCCACTTTGAAACAATGTGTCATTTTGGAATGAAACATTGCACCCCTTAATTTAATTAACACAAATGGTTACTTTTATTAATTAATTTCCGTATACCAATTTATATAACGATTTTCGTATGTCGATTTTGGAGTGATAGAAAGGCATTTTAAAATTCTATGACATGGTTTTTTAGCATAACATTCCCAATTAGCCGACATGCGGGCAATTTCCCCGAAAAATGTGCGATGTGGCTAGTATAGGAGGTTTTTTGAAGGCAACTTACCCAGATTTTCCTTTCATCGTCAGATGTCAGATCAACCTCATTACATATTACATTTTCGTGAATGTCTAAATCGACCTCCACATATATCCTTTGTTGTTGATTATTTAAACTCAACTTGTAAACATTTTACTTGATGGTTATATTAAAATCGATTCCCTCTCAGCCGCTAGTCACTAAATATTTAACTTGGTCTCACCCTTCTTCCTATCGGCTTCCTCATTCGACCAACAAACATCTTTTTGGTCGACTCAACTAGGAGAAATTTCGACTTGAGTATTTCAATTCTAGTCGACCCATCTTGCTTCAGCCTCGACTCGACTTGTATTTAAGATTGCTTCGACTTAGACCTCTAGGTTACTTCTTTCTTGGACCGACTCGACTTGAAATAAAACCAACCTGAGAAATTTGACTTTGGTCGACTTGACTTCCTTTGGCCAACTTGTATTTCCTAACTCAATTTTCCTTCGACTTCGACCTTCAATTGGTCGACTCGTCTTGAAATTGATCGACTTTTCTTCTCCCACTTTCATCAATCTGCAGGATTGCAATCGGTCGACTCGTCTTGCAGTCTATCGAATTCCAGATAGTCGACCTTATTGTTGTTTTAATCGACTCGACTTGTGACTTGATGGTGTCAATTATTCCTCACCAAACATCCATCATTGACATTTTGTCTCATCTTTGGACTCTTCTTCAATTGAGATTTTCTAAATCACTTTTAATGAACCATGTATTATTAACTTCTTTATTTGTGATTTGTATGGATCCATATCAGTTTATCCATTTACCCTTCTTAGCTGGACAATTTTTTCTTTTGTGTATGGATGTCAATGACACAATCTCAACCTTATACAATATAGGATGAGTGTATCAAGCTCATACAATATATTAGTCAATATTATCTTTCTATTGATATTCAAGTCACCTTCATAACATTATGTCCAATATTGACAATGTTTGAAATTCAAGTCACCTTCATAACAATATGTCCAACATTGGTAATGCTTCTCAAACCAATCAATCAATGATACTTCACATATTTATCAAGTTTGACATCAATGACAACCAAATTGTCAACGAAAAAAAACTTAAATATATTATATGTTATATGATTATTAAGTCACAACCCTTGGCATATTGGTAAGTCGTTGGATTCTCAAGAAAGAGGTCAAGGGTTTGACTCTAGTTAGCCTCATAAATTTTTGATGAAATATATACATAACATGACAATGGTATACTTCCACATGGAATTCTTTCATTATTCCACTTTTTCCTGTACGAACATGCCACATGTCAAGACATGGTTGGTCCACCTGGACTTTACTGTTGTCATGTTACCGTTCCAACTCAGTTGTTCGATATGTCACATGGATTTATTTGGTGTTGTGATGTCAGTGTCACACAAAACCTGTACAGATGTGCCACCTGTCACCCTTCTAATGGTGCCACGTGTCACCTCTTTGACTTTTTTTACCTTTGACCCTATTTGACCAAAAATATAAAGAGCCATAACTTTATCATACAAACTTCGTTTGAGGCAATTTTTGTGTTGTTGAAAATATCTCGACGTGTTCTTCGTAATGAAGTCTTTTTTAAGAACATTTGAGATGATCAAATTTCGAGCATTTATGTATCCTCCTGGACCTTTATGAGTGTTATGGATCCTCCTGGATCACACCTTCCCACTAAATAACTTTTGGACCTCCAAAAGTATATACATTTCAACAACTTAGTGATGATAACTCTTACTCACTCTTCCACCTTAAAGAAATGTTCTTATTCAATAACTTAGTGATGATGAAGCTTCTCCACTCTTCCACCTTGCTAAATATTCTGGGACTAATTTCTTATCTTAGACTTGTTCATTTTGGATCTTCCATCTAGGATCTTGGATATTGGATATGGAAATGCATTCTAGATCAGTGTACTTCTATTTTATTCTCTAGAATATGGATCTGACTCTATATCTTGGCAATAACTTTGAATCTGGCTCTTTGCTCATGGCTATTGGCACTAGCTTAGATTTATCTCTGGTTCTGTCTCATGAGTTCCTTCATAACAAAATTTTGTTCACTGATTCCACAATATCTGAATCTAAATCTTGTACCCAACATCCACTCCCATATCCTTCTCTATTGAAGATAGTATATCTCGAAAATCATAAAAACCAAGTCGAATGTTGAGTTATGCCTTTCCCATTTTGGACACACTATTCATGTATTTTTTATGTACCTATAGGAGTCCCTGAATGAATTCTATGTTTTTTTCATCTCTCCTGTCATGAAAGAAAACCCAAACATGTCTTCCACAAACATATGTACCTCTTGACTTGCTTCTGCTCAAGGTATACATCTACATGAAACATGGCATAACATCTCGAAGATGCTTATAACATACATATTTACAAAGTATTTACCTATTATATGTACAAAGAAGACTATTTCTTTACTAGCTCTAGGAAGATTTGCATAACTATGATGCTCTTCCCTTTCTCAATCTACATGTTCCAACTGTCTACACTCGTATATTCCTTCTCCTTCGGTACTTCAGAATAAGAATGATATTACATAGACAATTCAATCTATATGTAGTTCATTAGTTGTTAATAAGACAACTACGATTATAACGATTATCATCATTGTTGTCGAAAGGCTTTAAAAATCCCTACAAGATTCCTCTCACTCTTAAAATTCACCAAGAGAAGATAATAAATCCCAAGGCTTTGGAATCCCTACAAGATCACTATCACTCTTAAAATTCTATGAGTGGCTCACAAGCCTTCTAATACAACAATATAAATAGAATTAAAAGGCATTTACATATGCATACTAACTTTGCAAATTACAAATATAGATATTTACATTTTTTTTCCAAAATGACATATTTCATGATACATATCCATGGACAAAAATACGTGGCTTCTTCATGGACTCATTCTTCCCTTGGTACTGGAAGGAGTCTCACAACTTCCTATATCTGACATGCCTCTGATGTTGATGTTTAATATGGCATTGAATCTAATGTTGAATCTAAGAAACCATTGGATCCAATTATAGGTATTCCTAGTAACCTATACAACCTCTCCTTTCGAACACCAAGCACTACTATCGTGTACTGAGTAGCTTCCTTTGAATACACAAGTACATGTCTGTCTTAGAACACAATTTCATATCCTTCAACTTCGATAGATACAACTTAGAGTAGATTTACTTTCAAATCTAAAACATATAAAATATGTTATTTTCCCAGAAATCCTCCCGACTCAAGATGGAATATTACATATCAAAACCCTCTTATTACTTGTGTGGTGTTAGTTCCAGATCCTACATAGAAAATCTGTGTCGATATCTGAGAAAGCAAGGAATACAGATCTCATTCCTGTCATGTGGCGAGATGATCCACTGTCCATGAACCATACCTTGATGTCTTCATATGTTACACTATTAAGACTAGCCATTAAGAAGTATTCTTTCTCAAATCTTTCAACAAGACTATTAACTTCACTTGGGGATTCTACATGACTTCTCGAAAGTTCCTTTACATCTTCCTGTTTCTTCTTTGGACATATGTGTGGATAAAGTATCGAAAAATCCTCTAATTTATGTCCACTCTTACCACAATGAGAGAAGAATTTATTGTTCCCATATTGGAACCACAATCCCTTCTTTTCATTCCCCCTTTTATTTTGTCTTCGAAAATGACCTTTACTTTTAGCTTTCTTCTTGGAGGGATTTTCTTACAAGGATTGTCTTCTTCGACATTTCGCCATATTATGGTGACTAGTTCCACAGGAAGCACATGGATATGTAGACTATAAATTCATATCGGTCTTACAACTGGGAAATGTCTTCATTCCCCCTTTAGAATGCACATCTCTTCCCGGAGATGTCTTGCATCTGTTACCTTTCCCTGGGTTGGAAGGTAAGACTAACTTCTTATGAAGGACCTCATCATTTGAAGTTCTCCCTACTTCAATTGTCCTTGAGCATTCTCCATCTTGATGAGGATAAGAAGAATATGATTAATTATCTTCCTCGATTATACCTTTTGAAGGAGAAAGTATCTCTTACATAGGAGACTTTTCATTCTCTACTTTCCCAACTTCACACAATGGTTTCAATATATGTTCC
Organism: Picea mariana; assembly: GCA_032191745.1. Taxonomy (NCBI): domain Eukaryota; kingdom Viridiplantae; phylum Streptophyta; class Pinopsida; order Pinales; family Pinaceae; genus Picea; species Picea mariana. The sequence goes on along the minus strand of JASDQU010790190.1, from coordinate 369,354 downwards.
TTAGTTTGGAACTTTCTTTCCAATTCATGAAAAATACCTCTATGGAATTCTTCATGACATATCAATCAATATTTAAGCGTCTGCTTCTCCTCCTCGAGAGATTATAGTTGCATCCTTAATTCGGAATTCTCCTTTTGAATGTGTCGGTTAATGTCCTTCTGGAGCCTTAACTTCATGAGAGATTTACTCATGTTGTTCTCTACAACAAGAGATAAGTGTTAGGACTCTTCAAACAACTTCACCAATTTGAGTCTTGGACCTTGTCACATCAACTTGCAAATACTTGTCAAAATCAGCTCTGATACCAACCTGATCTGAAAATCCTTAAACACACATTTTAACATCTAACTTGATTCAGAATAATTCTTGATCGTATTTGATAGATTTACATAACAGATGTGAATCTTTTACTTATCCAAAACTTCATGAAATGATGATAATTTGCAGAATTTTGTGAGATGACACAAGAAAAAATAAAAGAACTAAATAAGAAAATATTTGATGATGGGGTTCACCCCTCCTAGGCTACATCTTCGAGTCYCCTTCAATAGTGAGACTACTCTTCATTAGTCTCAAATGTCAAAAATTACAATGAAAATGGACTTAGAAATCCAAATTTGATGTCACTCTTCAATTATGTTGCTCAAACCCAGAAATAGAGTTTATCATTGAATTGCTCTCGAAAATATGAGAAAAAAAAAGTATAAASTCGATCATATTCTGAACTGGCTCAATTTCACCCTCTTTACATGCCAAACGATGCACTATGGCTCTCATACATGGTAATTCGGACTAATAATTTCATAGACAACATCTTGGCACAAAAATAACATCACCATCATGCTCCTCTCGATAAACTGAGAAAAATGAGCATAAACAAGGCTATGTTTTGACATGGTTCTCTATGGAACGCAAATCAAGACAAACCCATTATGCTTTCTCTCCTTGGCATGCATCTCAATCAACTATTCATACCCTACACAAGAATCTATGCATTCTCGTACTTCGTGTCCTGTCGCATTGGTTTTCATGCCCATAATATGTTAGGTCAGCCAAACTGTGTCCTCACCTTGGTGCTAACATCAACATCACCTTAAATGAATTTACGCCGGAATCTCCATGATACAGGGTGCCTTTGGCGCAATGGTTAGGGAGTTGGTATAATTGGAAGGAGGTCACAGGTTCAAACCCACGGACCTCTCCTCCTTTGGCACTTTATGCAACTATATACATTACATATATGGTTTTTTAGTTAAACCCGTAGCATATTCGTCGTTAGCTCTCTCGCCTGTCAACACCCAGTTACATTGGATATGGTATAAACCATGGGTTGGGGCTACCCCTCAACCCCTTTTCCCGTTGATTGAAACTTAAAACAAACTTAAATATAATATATTCCTTATGACTATTAAGTCACAACCCTTGGTGTATTGTTAATTCATTGGATTCTTAGGCAAGAGGTCGAGGGTTCGACTACTGTCGGCCTCATAAATTTTTGATGAACTATATCCATAAAGGGTCAATGGGAGATTTCCACGTGGCAATCTTTCATTGGTCTGCTTGTTCCTATATGAACATGCCACGTGTTGACACTTGGTTGGTTCACCTGGACTTTATGATTACCCTGTCACCTTGCCAACTTAGTTGTACAATATGCCACATGGCGTCCTATGGTTATGTCATGTTAGCACTGTACATACATGTATGGATGTGCCACATGTCAACCTTCCAGTGGTGCCACATCTCACCTCTTTGAATTTTTTGACCTTTGACCATGTTTGGCCAAAACGTTGAAGAGCCATAACTTTCTCATATGAATACGGTTTGAGGTGATTTTTGCACCATTGGAAATCTCTCACCAAGCTCTTTGCAATGAGGTCATTTTCAAGAAAATTTGAGATGATCAAATTTCAAGCATTTATGGATCGCCCTAAACCTTTATGAGCATTATGGATCATCTTGGATCAGTGTTGAACTTTTATTTTTCTTAGTACACCTTTAAATTTGTGGACATGTCACCATTGCTAATGTGGCATAGGTGTTGACCTTTTATTTTTCTTAGTACCCCTTTATCTTTGTTGATGTGTCACCCTTAATAACAAGGCATGGGTTTCAACCTTTTCATTACCTTAGTACTTATTTATCTTTGTTGACATGTCACCCGCGTTGATGTGGCATAGCTATCGACCTTTGTTGGTGCACAGGGGGTAGAGTCGGCGTTTAGCATTCAATTACCAACAAAACCCTTAGACATCGACCCTTTCAGCATCACCTGCAAAGCAAGTGAAGTCTCACCCGAGGCATCTAGAGGGGCTACATGAATCAAGGTTATGCATTGTTGAGGGGAAGTGAGGCATCATTCAGACCCTTTACTTTCACAGTTCTCATAGCTAATAGTTACTTTGTTACAAATATAATCTATGGACAACATTACAATATCATATATGATCCATTCATTCAGCATAAACCAGAAAACAACATAAATTGCATACACACCATAACACACAGATTTACGTGATTCACCCAACTTGGGTAATTTCCACAATGTTTGGATTCTTATATTATTCATTAATAGCTTTCTTACAACTGTGCACTCTGCTACAAAATATGCAACAATAATATCATTCCAAACTTGCCTAGTCGTTCTGTTGCAATGCGAGTTCACTCCTTAATCATACTACAAATTTATTCCTTTGCTTGACTCCCTGTTGGTCCTAAAGTCTGCACCTGACTGCTAAAGGGCAAAGCTAGGCCACCTCAAGTTTTGGGATGATTATTCTTTTGATAATTTGATTTTTTGGTTCAGTTAGAGGGTTGGTTTTACCAAGACAGGAGCACGGTTGGGTTGGAAAAATAATAGGGATGAGGGTCCTCCTTGGCTGGTGGCACACTAATGACAGACAAGTGAAATAATAGAAAACAAAGGGAAACAACAAATTACTCAATGAATAATCTATTGCAAGAAGTTCAATACTTAAAATATCATTTCAAGACATTAAACATGTATCAAAAACACAATTTCTCCCACAGGTTGCAATAAAAACAAATCTTCACCAAGCATTAGTTGTTTTCACAGGTTGCATATCAATAAAGACGAGTTATACAATAGCCGAAGGAAATGAAATGTACTTTGCACAAATCAAAAACTACATTCAAGATAAGATAAAACACATGAAGATTTGAACGAAAGATTGTCATCAAGAGTATATTCACCAGGTAGAGAGATTTAATCCATGCATCGAACGGGTCCAACCAGTCTGATGTATTGCTATCATTTCCCCCAAAACCTCTGGCCCTCAAAACATATAGAAACTACATATTTATCAATGTTGCAAAGGCTCTCGTCCATATAGGACTGAGACTTAACTCTACATTAACAATTGTAGAACGACTTATTAACTTGACTAAAACACTACTAGAGTACAATATTGTATACTTCATACTTGACTTAATCAAAAAGAGTGTTTCTTATCACACATAGACCACTTATGGTGCTTTAAACTAAACAGAGTCTTGAACTGAATAATTGAAACTGACACTAGCAATGAAATTGGACTAATGTGAGCGCTGGAATGAACTGAGACTGTGGAAAAAACTGATTCGGAGTGACAGAGTTGAGTTTTGCATTGAACATGGCATGCATGCACGCTATTGGAGGCCACTGGAGACAACTGGATGTGCAGCGTGAAAATATCTCGGAGTGACGTGGTGACCTGACGTCATTAAACACATGATTTCGGAAGTTGTCGAGGGTGGTTTGGGTCCACACCGTTCTGACCCCCGCAATCCACCACAAGCTGCCATGTACCTCTCAAACAATACCATGGTTTCGATTGCGGGACCGCTCAAGGATGTTAACGTTCGAGCATTTTTCGTCCCCGATCTTGTCGCAATCTGTGATCGGGGTGACCCTGCTACTTTAGCGCCCCTGCTAAAGTTCTATCTGTATGCCATATTAGAACTCCCCTATCTGATTTTGTGATGGTACAAATTTCTTAGAGCTCGGGAGCTTTGGAACGCGATGAATGAATATCTCTTGAAGTGACATGGCAGTCTCTTGTCACTTCGGCACTTCGAAGTTTGGGATCTTTTGAATGAAAAGTTTGTATAACTCCCGGAGTAGTACGGGCTCAGAGTGAGGTGGCGGTCTGAAACGAATGCCATGTGTCCTGATGTATGAGTGTCATGTGTCTCAGGGGAATGAGTGCCATGTGTCTCCGGCGCTTCGGGCTTCAGGAATCTATGAATGTTGTGCTTGAAAATCCCCCAAAGGACGATCTCCCGAATCTGACGTGGTGGCTTGATGTCTGATCGCTAATGTGTCGAGGAAAGAAGGGTGAAACATGTCTTTGGCTCTTCAAGGTTCGGGATGTAAATCATGTAAATATCTCAGAGTAGTACAAGCCCGGTTGACGTGGCAGTCTCTTGTCACTTCGGGACTTCGGGATGTAACGCATGGAAATATCATGGAGTAGTACGGACCCGATTGACGTGGAAGTCTTTGGTCACTTCGGGACTTCGGCTCTTCGGGACTTCGTGATGTAAAGCATGGAAATCTCCCGGATTAGTATGGGCCCAGTTGACGTGGCAGTCTTTCATCACTTTAAGACTTTGACTCTTCAGGACTTCGGGATGTAACGCATGGAAATATCTCAGAGTAGTATGGATCCAATTAATGTGGCAGTCTCTCGTCACTTCGGAACTTCGTATCTTCGGGACTTCAGGATGTAACGCATGGAAATCTCCCATAGTAGTACGGACCCGGTTGACGTGGCAGTCTCTCGTCACTTTGGGACTTTGACTCTTCGGGACTTCGAGATGTAACGCATGGAATCCTTCCGGAGTAGTACGAACCCGGTTGACGTGGCAATCTCTCGTCACTTCGGAGTTCGGGTACTTCTTGGGTTCTCTCTTGAGGTTAAACCCCGCATGATTTTTGACACTCCGAATGCATGAAACCCGTCGATCTGAGTGGCCTGCTGGATCTCCACCATTGCAATTTTAATCTGGTTGTTACTACGGTCTGAGCCCGAAATTGACAGCTTTTGAATTGTTTCTTTTTCCTGCGGAATCTTACTGTGCATACAAAGGAATTGGTTGTTACACATTATTTTATTCACCCATGTGACCGTTAATGATGTAAACCTATCCTTTGTCTTTAGAAGGATAAATGGCCTTAATCCTTGAAGAAGAATGAAGATACTTTTTCCCATAGAGATGTAATTATACTTTTCCTTTGTCAAAAAACTTATAAAAAGGGATCGTCGCACCTTGCTTAGTGTTAAGGGTGTGACAATCTAGGATCGTCGCAAGTTGCACCACAATGGCCTGCGACGTCGTCGCAGTTTTCTCAGTGTTAAGGGTGCGATGATTTTCGTACGAAGTAAAAAGAGGAGCTTCGAGGGTGAGGTGGCATCCAATCGGTTTGGATCTGAGTCGCATCCCTGATCTCATGGGATCATCCTAACCTCCTCACTCTATCATTTTCAACCTATAAAAGGAGAGGAGTTATGATGCAGAAAGTTAGATTGGAAAAGTTGGAAATTTCTTGAGTTTTGTAGCTTGGAGATTTTCTATTTCTTTTAGCTAACTTTGAAAAAAAAAAAAAAATCTTGCTTTGCATTAGATTGGGGGCATCCTTGCATTTGAAGTAGCGAAATTGCATGCGTTTTGGCATTTTTTGGTCTTGAATTCTTAAAAACAAATTCCCCCTCATGGTCGAGGGGGGCCAATAATTGTGTATTGGTGTACAGTCTCTTTGGCTCATTTCTTGAAGATATTCATATTAATGAGTTTCATAAAATTTTGGGACATTGTGCATTTGGGAATGATAAATGTTTTCTCCTTCTCGTAATATAAATTTCATCGAAGTGAAATATTTGTATTCTCATTTCTTTGCATTGTTTAGAGTCAGTCAAAACATCATTTAGTCCATGTCATTTTCCTCTTGAGTAATAACAGCCTTAAAAATAAAGTGCTAAACTAAAACTTATCAGACATTTTTATATTTTCTGGTAGCAAACCTACATTAGATTAGGTGTAGGGCTTTGGAATAGGTGTGAAAGATAACTTTCCAAAGTTGTAAACAAACATAGTATCTTGTGATAGGGAGAGTTTAAATCCACTTGCTACATTTTGTCCTAGGAAGCCCTTCTAACACAAGGGTCAATTACGAGGTCGCATTAGAGCTGACAGAGTTACTCACCCTGCTCTGTTGGTCTTAGTGTATATATTTCCCATATTATTGGGGGTCACTTGAGAAGAAAATCCTGTGGGGACCTTCACGAGTTGATTTCGGGCTTAGATACCCTGCCTTTGTGCGTGGATAGGACTGTCCACTGTTTCCCTAAGCATCATTGTCGTAATTGTTAACCTTAGTATCCTATCTCTTTAGGGTCTTCACACAAGGTAACTGTGGAGGGGCAAGTCTTCACGGTACCTAGAATCGACATTCGCCAAACTCACTCGGGCTCCTTGGAGGGTATACCCACGATTATGTGTGGAAGCTTGCACCAGGGTGTAAGTCCGTTAAGTAGGTCGTCAACGTAACTTTTCCACCCGCTCTATCTCATCCCCTTCGTACATTGTTCCCGCGACGTTGGATTTCATCACCAACTAGTGCATTCATTGTAAGAATGTTTTGTTTGCTTGCTTGCTTACTAGATTTTTAGCGTGTGTTGTTTGATTTCCCTGACAGAGTCTAGGTTGGATATTTATTTAATGGCGTTAGTTCCTGGAACGACCAATGAAGAAACTCATTTTCCAACGAAACCTTTTGTTTTTCCTTCTTACGAAAACGTTGTTCCTCCCCACATCGCTACTTTGAGCCTTCCAGGTCTCACAATTGGATTATCGGTATGGTTGTTTTCCACTCAGGTAATCTTGAATGCATCTAGTGCTTCGGTTGTAAGAAATTCCCCTCAAGAGCATCAACCTCATGTTGATCCTTCATCGTCTTCACCAGTAAGATCTTCTTCGCCTTCTTCACTTGCAAGGTCTTCTTTCATTTCATCTTCTTCGTCGAGTGAAAGATCTGAAGCTAGTAACCTGGTGTATAAGAAGAAGAAGAAAGGGAAGATTAAGAAGAAGAAAAATAGGCAAGGGTCCAAACTTCCAACCACTACCAAACATGTTGGAAAAAAACCAGTTACTGATAATCGTTCTGGGAGTGTTGATGATGCCAAGATCACCCAAACAACCCGTAAGCTCGAGTACCCTTGCAGGCTTTGTAAGGGTATCCATCTTCTTAAAGATTTCCCTAGTCTATCCAAGGTCATAGAAGCATGGTCTACAACTCCTTTCCAGTCCAGGTCGTTGACCTCTGAAAAACATGTTGTTAACATCCCATCAACTAGTCACGAGACAGTTAGAAGGAATAAAAGTCAAGTCAAGCTCACATGCATTTTATGCAAAGGAAGTCATGTAACTCACATTTTCCCTCGTACGGATGAAGCCTCGAAATTACTAGAAGACATGATCGTTTCACAACCTCAACTTCTAGTTTCTTACCATAATATTTCTCTCAACCCCCTTGTAGTTGATGGAATGATTCTCGAGCATAGTTCTTTTCCTATGTCAAGCTCGTTAAAAAATGAAATAGATTTCCCCTCTCTTCGATTGAGTCAAGTACTTTGTTCTGTATAATATTGAAGCTTCATTTCATCCTCCTGTGCCTAGGGACGAAACCAAGCTTTGGGGGCAATGCTTTCAGCCTCTGGACTTCATGTTTAAGTTAAAGTCGCTAGCTTCTTATGCAGGGGGCTAATTACCAACCATCCTTAGATAATGCGTTGGGAATTCCAAGCATAGTTTTGGCTAGTTTTAAGCTTGTGTAAAAATAAAATTTATCCCAAGCATAGTTTTGTTTTGTTTTAAGCTTGCGTATAAATGAAAATAATCTAGAGCTCAGTCTTTCTTGTTTCTCATTCTCGTAAATACCTGAGAATGTAATCGAGTAAACTGTTATCACTTTTTTGGACTCGTAAAGGTTATACGAAAAAGGAACCCCCTAGAGTTCCCTTTAAGCTCTTTTCAGACTCTCTAAACATGAAAAGATTGTCGAGCGATCTTGTTCTTTTCACGCTCGTTAAAGTATTTGAAGAAAAAGTTTGTTGAGTGGTAGTTCATCTCTTTTTCAGTCTCATCGGACTACTTTATGAAAAAGGACATTTTGGATTTTTATTTAAGTGTTTTTCAAACTCTCTAAACATGAAAAACCCATGAATTTTCTTTCTTTGGACTCGTAAAACAAACATCGAAAGGCCCATATGGGACCGAACCACTCCTTCCTGGGGTTCGTTAAACATACTCCGAGGGACTCATCTGAAGGATAAGCTTACAGTTCAAGCATATTTTATCCTTGTTATCAGGCTAATTGTTAAGTGTAGACACAAATCAATCCCCCTAGCTTCATTACGAAACTAGAACAAAACAAGACAGTGCACTACTCTTTCCTTATATTTCAATTATCAAATGAGAAATGGATCTAGAACATACCTTTTAAATATCGAAGATTCGACTTCGCCAATGCAATCCAAGCTCTGTCACGAGGCTTATGGAGAAATATATGCAAAGAAACACAAGCCAACAAAGACAAGAATAATAGAGTCTATTTGATATGAAACTATGTACGTGATCAAGGAATCATACAATATGAACAAATAACATTCATATAGGAAAGAAAAGTATATTTGTATTAAAGAATGTGGAAGAAAAATACAACCAAATGCCTTGATGTTGTCAGGTTCCTTCCAACAGTCCCTTGCTTCCCAAACACTTCTTGCTCCAAGGATTCTGAGACCATGGATCCGATAGCTACTCACAATCTATCTTGACAAAGAAAAGCTCAAAGACACTCTAACCAAGCTAACAATTCCAAGCCAAATTTCCAATCTAACTTTCTCCATGAGAGCTCCTCTCCTTTTATAAGCTGAAGAGGATAAGGTGAGGAGGTTAGGATGATCCCACTAAATCATAAAAGCGAGTAAGATCCAAACCGTTTAGAGGCCACCTCACCATAGAAGTTTCTCTTTCTAGAAGCATCGAGAAGATGCTCATTTTTCCCATGTACAAGAATTTTCGCACCCTAGCTATAGAGCAGCCTGCGAAAACTCTACAACCTAGATTTAGAGCAAGGTGCAGAAATCAAGAATCATCGCACCTTGTGTATAGTGAAACCTGCGGAAATCTTTCTTAATAGACTTTTTACAAAGGAAAATACAATTTCTTCTCTTAGGAAAATTTATTCTCCCTTCTTTCTTCAGGAATTCAGGCCACTGACCCCTTTGAAGGAAACAGATAGGTTTACATCATTAACGGTCATAGGGATGACGAAAATAATGTGTAACAGAGAGCCCCCCAAAGTATGAAGTTGGAACATAGTGATAGCTGAAATACTTTGTCGAGTGTGTGTAGGGAACAAGGAACACGTCGGTCGGAAACCTACCAACAAACAAGGAAATACAGTACAATAATATATCATCACTGAGGTATGCAATCCCATACTCATAATACAAATGAATCAAAGAATAAATGCTGACATGCGAAGATCCATGTCAAGTAAGATAGGTCATGGCCACCATACATACACTGTAGATCCATGCCAATATGAAGCAAATCTGAACATAGCCACCAAAAATACACTGTGGATCTATGTGTTAAAGACTCAAATTTGAACATAGCCACAAAACATACAATGTGTATCTATGCAACAGTACAATATGAATATACTCCAATGCAACATGGATCTATTAGAAAAGATTCAGGGTGTTCATTTCCATCACTCTATAGTACGAATCTAGCCATGTGATTACATGTGTTGAAATCAAACATGGTATAAACCACTTCATTATCGGTCAATGATGAGAATCGTTAACAAGTGTGAGGTAAATCACCATTAATGTCAATGACTCCCAAGGTACTCTAGTACAATCCAACGAATGTGAATTAATGAACTGAAGTCGAACACTCAGCAAAATCTCTCAATCAGGGGTCGATAATGAAAACCCACTGTCGAAAGTGAGGAAACGTGCCATTGAGGCATGCAAGTTCCAACGTACCAATTAGTTTCTAAGTCTAATTCTTGGATAATGAGTTGAAGTCGACAGGAAAAGACTCGTCACATGAGGGCCTTAATGTATCCCCCATCAATGACACGAAACGGGTAACAAGATTTTAGGGAGATCAGAGTAACAGGGGATTCAGGACTAACTCTGGGATGGCCGACACAATAGAAGGTTGAATGACTGCAGAAATAGACGACGCAATAAAAGGATTTTCGTGTTGAACATATTTTTGAACATATTGACGACATGACAATTGTCTTGGAAAAACTGACTCAACAACAGGAATCACAGACCATATTGTAATCTTGTAAAGGCGTATGATCAAGAGACAAGTGGATTTTCCAACCTAGACACAAAGCGAGTGAAAGGGCGTCATGTTCAAAAGTGACTCTTCCATAGAATATAGGCTTAGATACATTTCTTTCCTAATTTTCCCCCCACCATTTTTGGCGTGTACCTCTTTATGTTTACACAAGCTTGAGGAGGATAACATATGCTTGTTGATGTAATCTCATCCTTCAGATGAGTCCTTCGAAGTATATTTAACGAACCCTAGGAAGGAGTGATTCAGTCCCATATGGGTCTTTCAATGTTTGTTTAACGAGTCCAAAGAAAGAAAACTCAGGGGTTTTTCATGTTTAGAGAGTCTGAAAAACACTTAAAGAAAACTCCACAGGTTCCTTTTTCATAAGTTAATCTGATGAGACCAAAAAAGTGATAACCTACCTCTCATCAAATGTTTTCTTCAAATACTTTTACAAGCGTGAAAAGAACAAGGTCGCTCGACAATCTTTTCATGTTTAGAGACTCTAAAAAGAGCTTAAAGGTAACTCCAAAATGTCATTTTTCATAAAATAGTCTGGTGCGACCGAAAAAGAGATAAACTACCACTCAACAGACGTTTTCTTCAAATAATATAATGAGCGTTAAAAGAACAAGATGTCGAAAATATTTTCATGTTTAGAGAGTCTAAAAAAGAGCTTAAAGGGAACTCCAGGGGTTCCTTTTTCGTATGACCTTTACGAGTCCGAAAAAGTAATAAATGTTTACTCGGTTACATTCTCATGTATTTACGAGCACGAGAAAGAACAAATACTAAGCTCAGGATTGTTTTCATTTTTACACAAGCTTTAAAACAAAACAAAACTATGTTTGGGATAAATTTTATTTTTTCACAAGCTTAAAACTAAACAAAACCATGCTTGGAATAGATTTTATTTTTTCACAAGCTTAAAACTAAAAAAAACTATGCTTAGACTTGGTTTCATTTTTACACAAGCTTAAACCAGAGGAAACTATGCTTGAGGTAGGTAGTTTCATTTTTACACAAGCTTGAACCATACAAAACTATGCTTGGGGCTTCCCAACACATTATCAAGGATGGTTGGTACTTAGCCCCCATCTTAAGAAGCTAGCGGCTTTACTTCAGTATGAAGTCCAGAGGTTGAAGGCATTGCCCCCCAAGCTTCGATTCGTCCAAAGACATAGGAGGATGAAAAGAAGCTTCAATTACTATACGTAACAAAGTACTTGACTCAATTGAACAGGGGAGAAAACCTATTTCATTTTTTAACGAGCTTGCCATAGAAAAGAAAAACTATGCTCGAGAATCTAGGTTCAATCCCCAGACCTCTATTTCATTTCTTAACGAGCTCGACACAAAAACAGGAACTATGCTCATAAGCTCTATTTCATTTTTTTACGAGGTTGCCACAGAGATGCGAAAACTATCCTCACAACTGGTTTCATTTTTTAATGAGTTTGAAATCAAAAAACCATGCTCAAGGCTGGTTTCATTTTTTAATGAGCTTGAAATCAAAAAACCATGCTCAAGGCTGGTTTCATTTTTAATGAGCTTAAAATAAGAAAACTATGCTCAAGGTTGGTCTCCTTGATCACGGCTTCCAAGAGGACAATGCTCTGGAAGGACACCGTGTCAAGGAACAAAACTCAGTCATGGCCTCCAAGAGATCTTCACTTGATGGAAGAAACACACTCTGGAAAGAACACATGTCGAGGGTCGCGACGGGGGTAAGGAGATCAAACTCTAAAGACCCTATCGAAGAGATCACCATGTCAACTACCGGATCTAAGTCATAAGAGACTGAGCTGACAGTGAGAGGATCATCTTCATCGGAAGTCGAAGGCATGGGAAACAACGCCACATAATTGACATGTGGAATGGGTGATACCGACTGCATATAAGAATCGTTTAGGGATTTCATTGAGTTGATGGTCAATTTAGGGCCAACAAATAAAATTTGATCAATAGTCACCATTTTTCCATCGTGAGGGAAAGATATCACACGAAAAAGAGTGGACACAATAGCTTTCATGGCATAGACATAATCTCGCCCAAGGAGTAAATTGAAATCCAAGGGGTCTTGGACTACCATGATGTCAATAAAGACAGTTTTCCCTCCCAAAGTTACGGGAAACCGAGGAACGATTCATAAAGGATGATTGGTTCTTCTGTTAAAAGCAAACAAAGTCTGGGTAACCAACACAAGCTGAGGATAACCCAAATCTTTTCAAGCAATAGAGGACAAAATACTAATGGATGAACCTTCGTCTATCAGCGTCTGAGGAACGTTCCAACCACAAAATTGTACTGTAATCTTGAAAGGAATGTGAGAGGGAAGACGAGGTCTAGTTTGCACACCTCAATCAAAAAGGATGACCTCATTACTTGGAGGGGGTTCCACGGGAGAAGGAGGAATACCCCCCGACACGGTAGAGCCTATATCAAAGAGAAAAACGTGGGTTGTATCGAGTTTACTCTCGAGCGAGAGACTAGGATCGACCAATGACGAGATCAGATCAACCACTTGGGTTTCATTCTCCAAGGGGAGAATGGGGTCGACGGGTGGAAACAGATCAACTTCTTGGGTTTCACTCTCTAACGGGAGAGTGGGATCGACCGAGGATGGGATCTGATCGACCACTTTGTCAACTGGTTCAACTAAGGACGTGACCAGATTGACTACATGATCAACCGGAATTACCGATGAAGGGACCAGATTGATAATTCCATCAACTACAAGTGGGTCGAGAGTAAGCTTGCAATAAGTAGCTGGAAGTTGAGGCTATGAAACACTCATGTCTTCCAGTAATTTCGAGGCTTCATCCATACGAGGGAAAAGGTGAGTTAGATGACTCCCTTTGCATAACATGCACGGGAACTTGACTCTACTTTTATTTTTCCCAACTGTATCTTGACTAGTTGACGGGAGGTCACTATCATGTTGTTCAGAGGCTGACGACATGGGTTGGTGAGGTTGTGTAGACCATGCTTCTATAACCTTGGATAGACTAGGGCAATATTTAAGAATATGGCTACCCTTACAAAGCCTGCAAGGGTACTTGGGCTTATGGGTTGTTTGGGTGATCTTGGCATCATCAACATTCCCATCACGATTATCTATAACCGGTGGTTTTCCAACATGTCTGGCAGTGGTTGGAGGTTTAGACCCTTTCGTATTTTTCTTCTTATTATTCTTCATTTTCTTCTTCTTCTTAGCTACCTAGTTACTATCTTCAGAGCTGTCACTCAGCGAAGAAGATGAAATGGAAGAAGACCTTGTAAGTGGAAAAGGTGAAGAAGAACCTACTGGTGAAGAAGGTGAAGGATCAACATGAGGTTAATGCTCTTGGGGGAAAGTTCTTACAACTGAAGTACTAACCGCATTCAGAATTACCTAAGTGGAAAACAACCATATTGGTAATCTAATTGTGAGACCTGGAAGGCTCAAAGTAGCGATGTGAGGAGGACCAATGTTTTTGTAAGAAGGAAAAATAAAAGGTTCCCCTGAAGCAGGGGTTCCCTCATTGGTCGTTCCAGGAACTGACGCCATTAAATAAAAAAACCAACCTAGAGTCTGCCAGGGAAAACAAACAGCACACGCTAGAAATCTAGTAAGCAAACAAGCAAACAAAACCTTCTTACAATGAACGCATTAGTTGGTGATGAAATCCAATGTCACGAGAACAATATAAGAAGGGGCTGAGATAGAGCGGGTGGAAAAGTTACGTTGATAACTTGCTTAACGGACTTATGCCCTGGTGCAAGCTCCCACACATAATCGTGGGTATACCCTCCAAGGAGCCCGAGTGAGTTTGGCCAACGTCGATTCCAGGTATCGTGAAGACTTGCCCCTCCACAGTTACCTCGTGTAAAGACCCTAAAGAGATAGGCCACTAAAGTTACCAATTGCTACAATGATGCCTGGGGAAACAGTCGACAGTCTGATCCACGCGCAAAGGCAGAGTATCTAGCTCGAAATCAACTTGAAAGGATTCCACTCATCATTGTGGGTATACCTTCAAGCGACCCCCATAATACGCACAATCTCTACACCAAGACCAACAAAGCAGGGTGAGTAACTCTTCTAGTCTTAATGTGACCTCGTGATTGACCCTTGTGTTAGAAGGGCTTCCCAGGACAAGATATAATAAGTGGATTTCACCGCTCCCTAACTCAACATTCTATGTTGGTTTATAGCTTTGGAAATTTATCTTTCACACCTATTCCAAATCCCTACAACTAATCTAATGTAGGTTTGCTACCAAAAAATATAAAAATGTCTAATCAATTTTTAGAAGCACTTTATTTTAAGGTTGTTGTTTACTCAAGAGGAAAATGGCATGCACTAAATGATGTTTTGACAGACTTTAAACAATGCAAAGAAATGAGAATGCAAATGTTTCACTTCGATGAAAGCTATATTACGAGAAGGAGAAAATGTTTATCATTCCCAGATGCACAATGTCCCAAAATTTTATTAAACCCATCAATATCAAGATTCTCAAGAAATGAGCCAAAGGGACTGTACACCAATACACGATTCAAGACCAAAAAATGTCAAAAACGATGAAATTTCACTACTTCAAATGCAAAGGTGCCTCCAATCTAATATAAAGCAAGAAATTAAAACTTTTTGTTTCAAATATAGCTTAAAGCAATAGAAAATCGACATGAAACAAAGCAACCCAAACAATTTTCTCTTTTAACACGAGTTATTCAGAAAAAGAAGTGTTCTTTTCACTAAACAATTCTAAAGAAAAATAAAGCTTTGTAACTGAAAGACACTCAAAGCAAGAGATCAAATCTTTCAAGAGAAAACAAGCTAAAACAAAGCAAATATGCCTAAAAGGAGATTCAAATCTACCAAGTAGATTGTAGTCAGACCCAACAAATCACCCCAAACACTTATCACAGATCTGAGCAGGAAAAACCATCAAAAACTAAATTTTTCACAATTTTTGCAGGCTGTAGACTAACATATTGCACCGATCCTTGATCGTCGCAAGCCAGAGAACCAATACAGTGCGGAAATGCCGCACTGTGCCAAAAAGGTAACGTGCGGTGATCCTAAATCTTGCACTATCCCTTAAAGAAGGGTGCAGGAATCAGATGAAGAATGGAAAAAATAAAAAGCATCAAGGTTTTTCCAATGAAGTTTAACAGTCAAAGAGTCAAGTTGGATCTCCCAGTGACTCAGAAAACATAATCCAAGCAATCAAAGCAAGAGAGCATGGAAAACTAGGAAAACAATCCCTTCCCTAGCGAAGTCGCCAATTTTGTTATCGGGCTAATTGTTAAGTGCGGACACAAATCAATCCCCCTACATTCACTACGAAACTAGAACAAAACAAGACAGTACACTATTCTTTCCTTAGATTTCAATTATCAAATGAGAAATGGATCTAGAACATACCTTTTAAATATCGAAGATTTGACTTCGTCAATGCAATCCAAGATCCGTCACGAGGCTTATGGAGAAATATCTGCAAAGGAACACAAGCCAATGAAGACAAGAATAACAGAGTCTATTTGATATGAAACTATGTACGTGATCAAGGAATCATACAATATGAACAAATAACATTCATATAGAAAAGAAAAGTATATCTATATTAAAGAATGTGGAAGAAAGATATAACCAAATGCCTTGATGTTGTCAGGTTCCTTCCAACAGTCCCTTGCTTCCCACACACTTCTTGCTCCAAGGATTCTAAGACCATGGATCTGATAGCTACTCACAATCTATCTTAACAAAGCAAAGATCAAAGCCACTCTAACCAGGTTAACAATTCCAAGCCAAATTTCCAATCTAACTTTCTCTATGAGAGCTCCTCTCCTTTTATAAGTTGAAGAGGATAAGGTGAGGAGGTTAGGATGATCCCACTAAATCATAAAAGTGAGTAAGATCCAAACCGTTCGGAGGCCACCTCACCATAGAATATTCTCTTTCTAGAAGCATCAAGAAGATGCTCGTTTTTCCCACGTACAAGAATTTCCACACCCTAGCTATAGAGCAGCCTGCGGAAACTCTGAAACCTAGCTTTAGAGCAAGGTGGGGAACTCAGGCATCACTGCACCCTATGTATAGTGCAGCCTACGAAAACCTTCCTTAATAGGGTTTTTACAAAGGAAAATACAATTTCTTCTCTCAGTGAAAGTTTTTCTCCCTTCTTTCTTCAGGAATTCAGGCCACTGACCCCTCTGAAGGTAATAGATAGGTTTGCATCATTAACAGTCATAGGGATGACAAAAATAATGTGTAACAATCCTCTTGAAGCTTGGGTAAAAATAAGGAGGTACTCGCCAGAAATGGTGGGCGAAAATTGGGAAAGAAATGTATCTAAATCTTCTTGTCTCTTGATCATACCGCTTTCTAAGATTACAAATTGGTTTGTGATCCCTATTGTTGAGTCAATGTTCCCAAGACAATTGTGTCTAGGTTGAAAAATTGTGTCTAGGTTGGAAACTTCGCTTCTTTCTTGATCATACCCCTTTCTAAGATTACAAATTGGTCTGTGATCCCTATTTTTGAGTCAGTGTTTCCAAGACAATTGTCGTTTCATCAATGTGTTAGAAGAGAAGTTTAACCCAGAAAGCCTTCTATTGCATCGGTCATTTCTGCAGTCCTTAAGCCTTCTATTGAATCGTCCATCCCTGAATCAGCCTTGAATCACTTGTTACTCTGATCTACTTCAAATATTGTTACCTGTTTTGTGTCATTGATGGGGGATACATTAAGGCCCTCCTGTGACGAGTCTTTTCCTGTCGAATTCAACTCATTATCCAGGAATTAGACTTAGAAACTAATTGGTACCTTGGAACTTGCATGTCTCAATGGCAATTTCCTTGCTTTCGACAGTGGGTTTTCATTATTGACCCCTGATCGAAAGATTTCGTCGAGTGTTCGACTTTAGCTCATAAATTCACACATGTTGGATTGTACTAGTGTACCTTGGGAGTCATTAACATTAATGGTGATTTACCTCGCACTTGTTAACGATATTCACTAATGACTGGTAATCAAGTGGTTTCTACCATGTTCAACTTCAACACATGTATTTGCATGGTTAGATTCGTACTATAGAGTGATGGAGAAGAAGACCCTCGATCTTTTCTGACAGATTCAGTTTGCGTTGGAGTATATTCAGATTGTACTGTTGCATAGATCCACAGTCTATGTCTCATGGCTATGTTCAAATTTGAGTCTTTAACACATAGATCCACAGTGTATTTTTGGTGGTTATGTTCAGATTTGAGTCATAATGGCATGGATACACAGTGTATGTTTGGTGGCCATGACTTGTATTACTTGACATGGATCTTTGCATGTCGAAATTTATGCTTTGAGTCAATTGTATTCTGAGTATGGGAATTCCTACCTCAGTGGTGATATATTATTGTATTGTATTTCCTTGTTTGTTGGCAGGTTTCCGACCGACGTGTTCCTTGTTCCCTACACACACTTGACAAAGTATTTCAGTTATCACTCTGTTCTAACTTCATACTTTAGGGGGCTCACTGTTACACATTATTTTAGTCACCCCTATGACCGTTAATGATGTAAACCTATCACTTGTCTTTAGAAGGATCAATGGCCTTAATCCTTGAAGAAGAATGAAGATATGTTTTCCCAGAGAGATGAAATTATACTTTTCCTTTGTCAACAACCTTATAAAAAGGGATCATCGCACCATGATTAGTGTTAAGGGTGTGAAGATCTAGGATCGTTGCAGGTTGCACCACAGTGGCCTGCGACGTTGTCACAGTTTTCTCAGTGTTAAGGGTGCGACGATTTTCTTACGAAGGAAAAAGAGGAATTTATCGAAAGTTCTAGAATATAAGCTATGAGGGTGAGGTGGACTTCGATCGGTTTGGATCTGAGTTGCATCCCTGATCTCATGGGATCATCCTAACCTCCTCTCCCTATCCTTTTCATCCTATAAAAGCATAGGAGTACTCATGGGGAAAGTTACATTGGAAAAGTTGGAAATTTCTTGAGTTTTGTAGCTTGGAGTTTTGGGAGTTTGTATGTTGGCTTTGAGCTTTGCTTTGTCAAGATAGATTGTTTATCTCAGAATCTGTGTAGCAGAAGTGTGTGGGAAGCAAGGAACTGTTATAAGGGACCTTACAACATCAAGCCATTGGTTGTATTCTCCTTTCCATATCTTTAATACAGTGATATATTTCTTTCCCACAAAATTGGTCTTATTTTATTGTATGAATCATTGATCACATACATAGGTTTTTTTTAGTATAGGTTGTTGCTTTCACTTCGTTGGCTTGTCTATTTTTACAGGTTCAGCATCCCATAAGCCTTGGAACAGAGCGAGGATGACACTAGCGAGGACAAACGATGTTTAAAAGGTATGTCATTTATCTCTTGTTAGTTAGTATTTTTTATAATTAAAACTTAGGGAAAGTTTTATATTCTGTCTTGTTTTGTTCTAGTTTCGAGGTGAAACTAGGGAGATCTGTTTGTGTCCACACTTACCGATTAATCCGATAACATTGGTGGACCTTGAAGTCTCCTATGCACAAAAAAGGCTTGGTGGGCATGTTGCATGCTCGATTAGTGGCAAACATGATGACAAGTATTTCAAACCAAATCACGATATGCGTTTACCTTTTAAGAAAACAAAAAAACTCGTTGGAAAGAATTATTCAAGCAAGACAATAGGGGAAACCAAGTCATTGAACAAACAGGAAACTGACTTGACCGACTTTAAGAGGGAAGATTTCATGAAGGCATAGGGAAATGAGAGAGGAGAGGCAAGGGTGCAAACCTAGGTTACAACATTGGCTCCAACCAAGGATAGAACTTCCCTATGAGCTGTTAAGAACAGCATATCAATGCCTTTGAATTTAACAACTTGCCCCCACCTCCCTTTTCTTACCTCTTTTCTGTCAGTCAGCCATGTGTCTCTGAAAACTAAAGTTGAAGCTAACCCTAGTGCCTTTGTTGGGCTATGGAGTCTTTATTGAAACTCAAAACTGCAGCTAAACCCTAGTGCCTTTGTTGGGCTACAGATTCTCTTATTCAAACAAGCTACTGAAAACCAACACACTGAAAAACAATCTACAAACTAAAAATTAAATACTCGAACTACGAGCTTATTCTCCTACTGCTAATTTGTTGAAACTTTCTACTTAGGTATAAGCAGATTCCATAGTAACCATTCAAGCAATTGATCTACTAATTGGATTTCTTGAACCTGCTTGGTGAAAATAAAAATTTGAAAATGGAATGACAACTTGCTCTGAATATGAACCCCACACTTGGAGTGAAACCATGATAGCGGATTAAAACTGATAAAATACTGTAAGTATGTAGCCATTGGATCATAAAAATCATGAACAATTACCTCTGTATTGATAGTAAACTCGTGTTCTTTCTGCTCCAAATGAACAGACTGCCCTTGTGAAAAAAATTCTTCCGTAGAAACATTAACATCCTCGTTTTTTAGACCCGAAAATGGAACGGGAAAATGTTGCAATCTGTCTCCACTCTCAATTTCTCCCTTTAAGTTTAGAATGGTAATTACATCACTACTAGAAGCATTTGAGCCAATGGCAAATGCAGCTATAGTATTGTTTCCGACATCTACAGTTATGTTGTCACAAGCATCCTAATCTTCATAAAAGTTTTGAGAAACAAGTTTACCATGCAGCTATTGATTATTTTTTTTTACATAAATGTATTCAGCAACTTTCAAAGCAAAGGCATCATAAAAATTGGAGGGCAGTCGGTTACTTCCATTTATTCCAGGAGTAGGAACAATTAGTGTATTGAGGGCATCACTTGGTGAGAAAGAAAACATGTTCAACTACTACTATAGATTCTTCTCATTTTCTTAACCAAAATTTAAACACATATAATCCTAAAGGTTATCATAAGTCAAGAATGTGAGTTGATCCCCAATATTTGCAGCCAGATGTTGAGGGGAAACAACTTGTTGTTTGGAAAATTGATTATGGCTCTCTACAAAAACTTCATGAAAGTAATCATTAACAAACTCATCCTTCTGCTTATAACTAAGAAAAGGTTCACTTGTACATGTAAATCCATCTTTGTGATAATCATCAATATACTTAGTTTCAAGAATAGAAAAAATTTATTTATTATCTTAAGGATCCGAGGAAGAATAAAAATCTAAAAGTGATGCATTAGTATGTTGAAAATAAGAACCCAGATCATATTTCCATTGTCCATATCCTTCCTTGGATTCTTCTATATCCAAATACAATTTTTGTTGCTCATAAACTTGTTCATGTTCCAAATCTTTGTCAAAAACTCGATTTAAGAGCCTTCCACAAGCTCAAACGTTGTCCTCAATCTCCTCTGCATCAGTGAACGTCTATTGCAATGATTATGACCTTCTCTCTCTGACAAAAAGAACCAGATCGAGGTGTTGTGCAATTGTATACATCACCATGGCAGCCACTTCAGTAGGTTGAATTTCCATGGGCATATTAAGATAAAAATTATGAAACCTTCTATTGAATACAATAACAACTTCATCATGCTTCCTTCTCAAGGCGTAGAACTATGAAAGGTATTGTTCAAAGGATTTGTTCTCACCCCAATACATCAAAAACACATTACGCAAAACAGTCCATGAACTAATAGAATTAAATTCCAAATTTTTGAACCAAAATGATGCATCTCCAAATAAAGATTTGCAAAATATCCTCGTAACTACATCCTCATGCATAATTTGAAAATTATCAATGAAATTTTCAAAAGATTCCAGGTGCTTCTTAGCTACAACATTGTCTCCTCCATTGAACAGAGGCATTGAGAAAAGGTCGCATAAAAGGTAACTGGAGAAGCGACTAGCATCCAATCATCCACAGAGAGAATCATTGAATGGAAGGCAGGACTAGATCCCGAAGAGAATTCCATACAAGATGTCTCTATACTCCATGAATTTGCATGAGCAAATGTAATGTTTGTCTTTGAAGTCACTACAACACTGAGCATTGCACGAGATAAAATTGTTGAGACTGAAAAAAGAGATGAAAGTACAAAAGGACAACATTTACGTAGAGCTCCTCAAAGCAGTTGAAGATAAGAAGAATCTCCACAAGGAAGAGATTGAAAAAGCCGTGCAAGTTACAATGAGTGAAATCACCTCAGAGTATGAAAGAACGGATAGAGTTGCTGAGACTCTTCACATAGAAGAGTTAAACAAGGCTTTGTAAGCCCAAAGGGATGAGATAAATACAGAGTTTGAAAAGAAAGTACAGGTAGAACGAGACCACCACTCAAGAGAGCTAGAATGTGTCAAACAAAAATACTCTGAAGAAGTAGAACAGACCAAAATCAAGCATGTGTGGGAGGTGTCCAATCTACAAGAAGAATGAGCCAAATCCAGGACGCTCATTGAACAACAGGGTTACTGAATTCTAGGATTAGAAGAAGAAAAGGGAAATCTTGAAAAAGCTTTAGAAGAGAACAAAGCAACAACTCCTGCTTTGGAAATTATAAGGGCAGAGGCAATAGAGATCAATGAAAAACTAAAGTTTGAGAAGAAGGAATGCATGTGCCTTATTAATGATATACAGACAGACAAGGATGATCAGTTAAAGTTGGAGGACCAAATGGTGGAAATCAAAAATCAGTATCAAAAGGTAAATAATTCTTTTGATCAGATTATAGACTAGCAAGGAGTATATAAAAATTATCCCGACACTCTGCCACTGTACTCTGCGAGGACGAAACTGAAGGATCAAGTTTTCTTTGATACATGGAATCCCTTATTGCAGGATATTTGAACATCTTGAAGGCATGTAAAAGGATATGGAACAGTTCATATGAACATCTTGAATAATTGGGAATGAAGATAATTCCCCCCATTGATGATTCAACACCTGCCAAGATAAGGATAACTAAGGTAGAAGAACAAAGTGAAAATAGTCAAGCAAATATAGAACAGTTGACAGAGGTAAGAAAAAGAGGTTTTAGATGAATATTTTTTGAAACCTAAAAAATTGATCACAATGACCCAGAACTTCACAAAGAAGACAGCACTTGAATTGAAACAGGAAGTTTCCACCAATAATTGTGATGGAGATCTTGACTTGGAAAATATGCATTTAGACAATATGGAAGACATAATGAAATATTGTTCCCTATGAAGAGAATATCGGGATCATATGGAAGCTCAACAGTTGTCATCATCATAAGAATTTTGTAACTGATATTTTTTTTATTCTACAGTGTCTCATGTTAATGTTTATACCATTATTATAGTTCTTTGCATTTCAATAGATAACAGCAACATAAGAACAAGATCACTGAGAAATACACATTCACAAGAGACACAGCATTTATCCTGGGAAACCCTTTAGGGGAAGAAAACCCAGTAAAACTTCCTTATTATAGATTGCCAAAACAATGTCAAGAGATAACTCAAACCAATACAGAAATTCCTCTCCAAAAGATGTGCCACTCTTCTCTCTCTCTCCAACTGGTAAATCGAAACTTGCCTCTCAGAATGAGCAAGTTAGTTGTGTGTCAAAGTGAGGCGCTGGCCTCTCTATATATACAAGTCTGGCACGTGTGAAGTGTCTTTATTGGCAGGGCCGACTTCTCACTCTGGGTGGGTAAACCCACCTTTATTATATTTCTGGGTCTCAATAATAACTGTTGGGGCCGACTTCTTATTCTGCCTATTACAATTGTCTGTTGACCAATCCACAAAAGGGGATTTGGTCCTAATACAATAACCGACATTATCAATCCACAATGGGAATTGATCCCATGAATAATATATCAATAATAATAAGAATACTTTTTGCAGTTACATTATTTCAACACTCCCCCTTAACAAGAAGGGTATTCTTCAACAGCATCAGGGGAGATAGGTCTGCATCATCAGTGGCATCAGGAGGAAGGTATCGTCAATATCATCTTGGAACATTGGTTGGCATATCTATAAGTCATCGGAAGTTTTCTTCATCGGCAGCATCGTCATTCTCGAAAGAATGCCATCATCATCTGCATCAATATGTATCAGTATAAAGTGATACCTCATCACAGCACTAGGCTGGCCCATCACAGTACTAAACTGACTCTATGTCACAGCTATTAAGCTGGTAGATCAGTGCAAGTCACATCTTACTTTACGTCTAACAACTAGGTCAAAAGCAAGGTATACATCATCTTGCTTTTCGTCTAACAACTGGGTCAGAAGCAAGGAACACATCATCTTGCTTTACATCTAACAA
>JASDQU010790190.1:321779-334855 GCA_032191745.1 Picea mariana | reverse complement strand
CCCCCCCCCCCACTGGAACAGGAAATTCCGGACTTGAAATGAAATCTCAGCGCGCATAGAGGATTCCTTCTTAGGCTGGATGGGGAAGGTGGCAGAAGGTGTTGACCTTCTGCTTCTCTTAGGATCCCTTTCTCTTTGTTGATGTGGCATAGGTTTCAACCTCTTCATTTTCTCAGTGCCACTTTCTCTTTGCTCGCATGGCATAGGTGTCGAACTTTTATTTTTCTTATTACCCCTTTATCTTTATTGATGTGTCACCCTTTCGTGTGTGGCATAGGTGTCAAAATTTTCCTTTTCTTAGTACCCATTTATATTTATGGACATGTCACCCTTGCTAATGTGGCATAGGTGTTGACTTATTCTTTTTCTTAGTACCCCTTTATCTTTATTGACATGTCATCCTTGCTAACAAGACATGGGTTATCACCTATTATTTTTCTTAGTACCCCTTTAACTTTGTTGATGTGTCATAGGTGTTGAAATATTCTTTTTTTCAGTACCCCTTTTTCTTTGTTGATATGTTACCCTTGCTCATGTGGCATAGGTGTCAAGCTTTTCCTTTTATTAGTACCCCGTTATCTTTGCAGACATGTCACCATTGCAAACATGGCATAGGTGTTCACATTTTCTTTTTCTTAATAGATCTTTATCTTTACTGACATGTCACCATTGCTAATGTGGCATAGGTGTCAAACTTTTCTTTTTCTTAGTATCCCTTTCTCTTTGTTGATGTGTCACCCTTGCTTACGTGGCATGGATTTTGACCTCTTCTTTTTCATAGTACCCTTTCTCTTTCCTAAAGTGGCATAGGTATCAAACTTTTATTTTTCTTAGTACCCCTTTATCATTGTTGACGTGTGACCATTGTTCATGTGTCAAGATATTCCTTTTCTTACTACCCCTATATCTTTGTTGATGTGTCACCCTTGCTCATGTGGCAAAGGTGTCAAAAATTTTCTTTTCTTAGTAATCCTTTATCCTTACGAACACGTCACACTTGTTGACATGGCATAGGTGTCAACCTTTTATTTTTCTTACTACCTCTTTATATCGGATCATGTGTCACCCCTGCTAACAAGGCATAAGTGTCGTCCTCTTCGTTTTCTTAGTACCCCATTATGTTTTCTAATACGTCACACTTGTTGACATGGCATTGGTGTCGAAATTCTTGTTTCCTTAGTACCCCTTTCTCTTAGCTAACGTGTCACCCTTGTTGAGTTGGCATATGTTTCGACCTATTAATTTTCTTAGTACCCCTTCTCTTTATTGACATGTAATAGGTGTTGAAATTTTATTTTTCTTAGTACCCCTTTATATTTGTGGACATGTCACCCTTGCTAATGTGGCATAGGTGTTGACCTTTTCTTTTTCTTAGTACTTGTTTATCTTTGTTTATCTCTCACCCTTGTTAATAAGGCATGGGTGTCAACCTTTTCATTTCCTTGGTACTTATTTATCTTTGTTGAAATGTCAACATCGTTGATGTGGCATAGGTGTCAACCTTCTGCTTCTCTTAGTACCCCTTTATCTTTGCTAGAGTGTCACTCTTGCTAATGTGGCATATGTTTCAACCTCTTTTTTTTCTTAGTAACCCTTTCTCTTTATTGACATGGTGTAGGTGTCAAATTTTTAATTTTATTAATGACCCTTTATCGTTGTTGACATGTCACCCTTGCTCATGTGGCATAGGTGTCAAAGTTTTCCTTCTCTTAGTACCCCTTTTTCTTTACAGACATGTCACCCTTGTTGAAATGGAATAGGTGTTGACATTTGATTTTTCTTAGTACTTGTTTATATTTGTTGACGTGTCACCCTTTTTGATAAGGCATAGGTTTCAACCTCTTCATTTTGTTAGTACCTTGTTATGTTTGTTGACATCCCACTCCTGTCGATGTAGCACATGTGTCAGCCTTCTCTTTTTCTTAGTACCCCTTTCTCTTTTCTAACGTGGCATAGGTTTCAACCTCTTATTTTTCTTAGTACCCCTTAATTTTTGTTGACATGGCATAGGCGTCATACTTTTTTTTTGTTTTTGAAACTGATGGACATTCGTTCCTATGTGGAAATATGCACTGTCGATCTCAAATCAAAATAGATATGGACCGTTGATATGTGGATACTATCCAAATTGTCGACCCAATCGTCAGCCATCGACCCTTCTCCTTGGAAGTCGATTGCCGACATGGCATAGGTGTCAAACTTGTGTTTTTCTTAGTACCCCATTTTCTTTACGAACATGTCACCCTTGTTGACGTAGAATAGGTGGTGACATTATCTTTTTCTTATTACCCCTTTCTCTTTGCTGACAAGGAATAGGCGTCAACCTTTTATTTTTGTTAGTACCCCTTTATGTTTGTTGATGTGTCATCCCTGCTGATGTGGCATAGGTGTCAAACTTCTCTTTTTCATAGGACCACTTTCTCTTTGCAGGCGTTGCATAGGTTTCGACCTCTTCATTTTCTTAGTACCACTTTCTCTTTGCTGGCATGGCATAGGTGTCGAACTTTTATTTTTCTAGTACACATTTATATTTGTTGATGTGTCACACTTTCTCGTGTGGCATAGATGTCGAACTTTTCCTTTTCTTTGTAACCCTTTATATTTCTGGACATGTCACCCTTGCTAACGTGGCATAGGTGTTGACTTTTTATTTTTCTTAGTACCCCTTTATATTTGTTTACATATCACCCGTGCTAAAAAAAATAGGTTTTTACCTCTTCTTTTTCTTAATAGCCATTTCTCCTTGTTGATGTGTCATAGGAGTTGAATTTGTTTTTGTTATTACCACTTTATCTTTGTTGTTGTGTCACCCTTTCTCATGTAGCATAGGTGTCAAACTTTTCCTTTTCTTAGTACCCCATTATCTTTCCAGACATGGAATGGGTGTTACATTTTCTTTTTCTTCGTAGACCTTTATCTTTACTGACATGTCCCCATTTCTAATGTGGCATAGGTGTTTAACTTCTCTTTTTATTAGTATCCCTTTCTCTTCATTGAAGTGTCACCCCTGTTTATGTGGCATAGGTTCCGATCTCTTATTTTCCGTAGTACCCATTTCTCTTCGTCAACGTGTTATATGTGTCAAAAACATTATTTTTCTTAGAAACCCTTTATATTTGTTGATGTGTCACCCATGCTCATGTGGAAAAGGTGTCAAAAAAATTATTTTCTTAGTACCCCTTTATCCTTGCGAACATGGCACATGTGTCAACCTTTTGTTTTTCTTACTACCTCTATATTTGATGGCGTGTCACCCAGGATGACAAGGCATAAGTGTTAACATCTTCTTTTTCTTAGTACTCCTTTACGTTCACTAACATATCCCACTTGTTGATGTGTCATTGGTGTCAAACTTATATTTTCCTTAGTACCCCTTGCTCTTAGCTGACGTGTCACCCTTGCTGAGTTTGCATAGGTTCGACCTCTTAATTTTCTCAATACCCCTTCTCTTTGTTGGCATGGCATAGGTGTTGAACTTTTATTTTTCTTAGTACCCCTTTATATTTGTGGACATGTCACCCTTGCTAACGTGGCATAGGTGTTGACATTTTATTTTTCTTAGTACCCCTTTAACTTTGTTGATGTGTCTCCCTTGTTAACAAGGCATGGGTGTCAACCTCTACATTTCCTTAGTACTTATTTATCTTTGTTAAAATTCCATTGTTGTTGATGTGGCATAGTTGTCGACCTTTTGCTTCTCTTAGTACAACTTTTTCTTTGTGGAAGTGTCACCCTTGCTGATGTGGCATAGGTTTCAACCTCTTATTTTTATCAGTACCCCTTTCTCTTTATGGACATAGCATAGGTGTCGAACGTTTCTTTTTCTTAATAACCCTTTATCCTTGTTGACATGTCACCCTTTCTCATGTGGCATAGGTGTCAAACTTTTATTTTTCTTAGTACCTATTTTTCTTTACTGACATGTCACCTTTGCTGAAATGGCATAGGTGCTAACATTTTATTTTTCTTAGTACCCATTTCTCTTTGTTGACGTGTCACCCTTGTTAACAAGGCATAGGTGTCAACCTCTTCATTTTGTTAGTACCCCTTTATGTTTGTTGACATTTTGCTCCTGTCGATGTGGCACAGGTGTCGACCTTCTCTTTTTCTTAGTACCCCTTTTTCTTTGCTAACGTGGCATAGGTTTCAACCTCTTTTTTTTCTTAATACCCCTTTCTTTTTACTGACATGTCATAGGTGTTGAACCTTTTTTTTTTCACTGATGGATTGCCTTTCCTATGCATAAATATGCACTGTCCATCTCAAATAGGAAGAGATATGGACCATTGATCTGAGGATATTGTCCAAACTGTCGACCCGTCCATCATCCGTTGACCCTTCTCCTTGGTAGTTGATTACTGACATAGCATAGGTGTCAAAATTTTATTTTTCTTAGTACCCTTTTTCTTTACGGACATGTCACCCTTGAAGACGTAACATAGGTGTTGACATTTTCTTTTTCTTAGTACCCCTTTCTCTTTGCTGACAAGGAATAGGTGTCAGCATTTTATTTTTGTTAGTTCCCCTTTATGTTTGCTAACTTGTCATCCCTGTTGATGTGGCATAGGTGTCGATCTTCTATTTTTCATAGAACCCCTTTCTCTTTTCTCAAGTGACATAGGTTTCGACCTCTTCGTTTTCTTAGTACCACTTTCTCTTTGTTGGCATGTCATAAGTGTCAAACTTTTATTTTTTTTAGTACCCCTTTAGCTTTGTTAATGTGTCACCCTTTCTCATGTGGAATAGGTGTCGAACTTTTCCTCTTCTTAGTACCCCTTTATATTTTTGGACATGTCACCCTTTCTAACGTGGTATAGATGTCGAATTTTTATTTTTTTTAGTACCCCTTTATCTTTGTTGACATCTAACCCTTGCTAACAAGACATAAGTTTTTACCTCTTATTTTTCTTACTACCCCTTTCTCTTTGTTGATGTATCATAGGTGTTTAAATTTTCTTTTTCGTAGTACCCATTTATCTTTGTTGATGTGTCACATTTGCTCATGTGGCATAGGTGTCAAACTTTTCCTTTTCATAGTAACCCAGTATCTTTCCAGACATGTCACCCTTGCGAGCATGGCATGGGTGTTGACATTTTCTTTTTCTTAGTAGACCTTTATCTTTAGTGACGTGTCACCATTGCTAATGTGGCATAGGTGTTGAACTTCTCTTTTTCTTAGCACACCTTTCTATCTACTGATGTGTCACCCTTGCTTACGTGGCATAGGTTTTGACCTCTTCTTTTTCTTAGTATCCCTTTCTCTTTTCTAAAGTGGTATAGGTGTTGAACGTTTTTTTTTCTTAGTAACCCTTTATCATTGTTGACATGTGACCCTTGATCATGTGGCACAGGTTTCAAGATTTTCCTTTTCTTACTATTGTTATATCTTTACAGACATGTCACCCTTGCTGATGTGGAATATGTGCCAACCTTTTATTTTTCTTAGGACCCATTTATCTTTGTCGACGTGTCACCCTTCTGACAAGGCATAGGTGTTAACCTCTTGTTTTTCTTCATACCCCTTTATTTTTGCTAACATGTCACCCATGCTAATGTGGCATGGGTGTCGACCCTCTCCTTTTCTTAGTACCCCTTTCTATTTCAAGACATGTCACCCCTACCAACATGGTAGAGGTTTCTATCTCTTATTTTCCCTAGTACCCCTTTCTCTTTGCCATCGTGTTATATGTGTCTTTTCTATTTCTTAGTACCCCTTTATCCTTGTTGATGTGTCACCCTTGCTCATGTGGTAAAGGTGTCAAAATTTTCCTTTTCTTAGTACCCCTTTATCCTTGCGAACATGTCACATTTGTTGACATGGCATAAGTGTCAACCTTTTATTTTTCTTACTACCTCTTTATATTTGATGACGTGTCACCCTTGCTAACAAGGAATAAGTGTCGACCTCTTCTTTTTCTTAATACCCCTTTATGTTTTCTAACATGTCACACTTGTTGACGTGGCATTGGTGTCGAACTTCTCTTTTCCTTAGTACCCATTGCTCTTAGCAGGCGTGTCACCCTTGCTGAGTTGGCATAGGTTTCGACCTCTTAATTTTCTTAGTACTCCTTCTCTTTGTTGACATGGCATAGGTGTTGAAATTTTATTTTTCTTAGTACCCCTTTATATTTGTGGACATGTCACCCTTGTTAACGTGGCATAGGTGTTGACCTTTTCTTTTTCTTAGTACCCCTTTATCTTTGTTGACATGTCACCCTTGCTAACAAGGCATGGGTGTCAACCTTTTCATTTCCTTAGTACTTATTTATCTTTGCTGACATGTTACCATCGTTGATGTGACATAGGCATCAACCTTCTGCTTCTCTTAGTACCCCTTTCTCTTTGTTGAAGTGCCACCCTTGCAGATGTGGCATAGGTTTCAACATCTTATTTTTCTTAGTACCCCTTTCTTTTTAATGATATGGCATAGGTGTTGAACTTTTATTTTTCTTAATAACCATTTATCTTTGTTGATATGTTACCCTTGCTCATGTGGGATAGGTGTTAAATTTTTCCTTTTCTTAGTACCCCATTTTATTTATGCACATGTCTCCATTGATTTGAAATTGATCTAACTTGCTTGGATAGATTGATTGTTGGCTGGTTTTTTTCTTATTGTTGTGGATCCTTCCTCAAATCCTCCAGCAAAGAGCCACATCATTGGCTTTGGCATTGATTATCATTTTCTACATCATCTGGAAAATACTCATCATGATGAAGAACTTGTACATTCCTAGGTCCAACTCCAATGTCCTCTTTGTTCTTCACAATTGATCGAGAGCAAACTTTAAAAGAAATAATGTTTATGGATCCATATTTAATTGATATTAAACTGCTTGTGCTCATATTTAATTGAGAACAATTTGCATGGGAGGCATATGGATCCTCTTTAGCTTCCTGCTCACTTTCCAGAATATCGATAACCTCCACGACATCACTTCCAGGTGTCCATGTACTTTCTCCTTATGCAGCATCAACCCTTAAACTTGCCTCGCATTGAGGAGTTTGAAACTGGGTACACATGAAAACCTCTTTCATCTGGGATACCCCCTATACAGCATGCTTTCTAACACATTGATTCAACATCATTTGTTTTCTTTCTACTAGAGAAAGAAGCCATCATATTGTTGTTATGTAAATCTGTCACACATTTTTCATCTTATATAGGCCTATATAATTTCACCAATCAAGAATAAATGTTCTTCAACTTTGGAAACATAACCTCCTTATAACCATATAACATTGTCATCAGGGATCTTTCATGGAGGTCATTCAGCATGTGAGGTCTTGAATCCCCTTCCCTCAAAGGAATTTTGGAATTCTCATTGTCAAAATTGGAATAAGACAGTTTGGAATTATAGATCTGAATCTCTGGTTTGTGAATAGAATGTCTATTATGTGGAATGATGCACAATCCTCAAAGATCTGGGCTTAATGCACTTCCCTCTACAGGCTTTGAAAAGCACCTTAGATATCCTCTGGATCACAAACATGCCAAAAGGAAAAGAAGCATATTCTTGAACAACAACATTGCCATAAAATAATGATGGGGATTATATTTGGGTTCAGCTAATCAACTCCCTCAGGGATACCTGGTGTTGGGCTCATTCTAGAATTTAGCCTTGTAGGTATAAGCTCCAGCAATATATTATTCCTTCAATAAACATTTTCATACCTTACTCATTGTTAGAAAAATATTAGTATTTACTTGTTGGCTACTCAGGCTTCAAATAATCGTCGATTGATGACTTATAAGGCAAACCTACAAATAGTGCACAAACATCTCTTCTTCTGCAAGATCAAATAGCTACCACCATTAATATTTTGTCTAGGACCTCCACAATAAGATTGCTTTAGTCAACAATAGATGACTCATGATCTGAAAATGATGTTTCCATGCTCAGAAGAATCCATCAAAAACCGCTCATGCATTTTGAGGGGTAACAATCCCAAAGCAGCCAAGATGATCAGAGGGCACTAATACACAACTTATATCCATTTAATACACAGTATAAAATGTCCCTAACTCTGGAGGACTGGGTCAAACCTTGGTTGACTTAAAAAGGTATAGTACCAAATTACCACATATAATACAAAACTCATCTTCATTTAAGAAACATTGTAAAATATACCTACATCTTGGATGATTCGATTAAACTTTACTTGAGGCAAGAGTACAATGCCAAATCGCCACATTCTAATACAAAACATATCTTCATTTAAAAAAAACTCTAAAACATAGATGCACAAGAATCACTCTCGGGAATGAGGAACCTTTTCCCAATGTTTTCCTAAGAACTTGGGAGCTGGAACAAAACATTTTGGTTTGGGTAGGAGCAATTCCAAGAGCTTCAGGATCAGTTCCAAGCCACTTCCAAGGGCGTTCCCACCCTATTCCTGGCGATTGGGAATGTGCAGGGGTTCCCAAGATATTGGGGAGTGTCTAGGCCACAAAAAAGAGCCAAACATGAACGTTTTAACCATTGTTTCAAGGGCATTGGTGCTTTTTTTTGTTCGTTAAAATTTTTGTGTGATTGCTAAAAGAAAAAAGTGTGCGACGGTGGTAAACTTGTTGAGTTTTGAACTGTTATGAGGTTTTCTAGATGTGTTGACCGCTATTATGAAATCTACTTCATTGTTCGACTTTGGTTGAAGGAAAATATTGCTTCTATTGAAAAATATGATGGATCTACTTTTGTTCATTGGTTGATTTCTATTTGAGGATGAAATCAACAAAGTGTCAAATGTTGATATTGTTGACTATAACGTTCAAGGTCGTTGATTGTTTTGTCAAACTCCAAGTATTTCAAAAACTTTAAACTTTTTGAAAAAGGAAAACAAAAAGGGAGGACTTTGAAGGTGTTGTTCATGCTGCTATTTTTGATAGAAGAATTCTCGATTGATTGCAGGAAAGGGGAAAAATGCATTCATGTGGTACGTTAAACAGATATGGTTGACTATTGTTTGATTGTAGTGTGTTTGGATGGTTGAAAGGAAATTGTTGTTTTTGTTTGGTTTTCAAGTTGTTTATTGAAACCATTGGTTGAGATGTGTTGGTTGTTTCTCTCTTACTTCTTCTCGAGCTAACCCAGGTTCGTATCTCAACAACTTTCCAACAAAACCCTAAAAAACTATTGGCCCTCCTAGTACACCAGAAGGAAACGCAACGCATAGGGTGCACAACGCAATCTCACCCGAGATAGCTTCTATGGGTGACTACAATACTCAGGTATTTGCAGTCTAGGAATGAGTGGATATCGTGGATTGTGTTCTTTATTCTTTATGCATTATCTTTGTTAATCATTCAAGTGCTTCTATGATTTATTCATCTTTAACCGTATGCATGCATGTTAATATAGCTAGTGTAAACATTCATCCATAAGCTAATGATCAACAAAAAGTAAACATTCATTAACAATCACACAAAACAAAAGGTTTGTTGCGGTTCACCCCCTCCTGGGGCTACATCCACAAAGATCTAGCTTCTTTGCTCTTTTATTTATTTAGCCGCAAAATCTTGCATTGCATGCATTACATCTTCAGTAATACAATCAAGATTGAGGGTAAGAATCCTATGGGAGGTTGACTAGATCACATAAGGCTCTTCATCATGTGACCCAACCCTCAAAGACTACCTTACTCGACTCTTATACAAGGTTTATTATCATTCCCAACTTACAAAATTCATAATAATCAACTCTCTCTATTATGATATGATATCTCTCTATCCAACACATACACCCCATTTACCTAGACCTCCTAGGTCCTTATTTATACTATTTCATAGGCTTATAGTCGTTATAATCCTTACCAAAAACCTTAACCCTATCATGGTTAGGCTGGTCTGCCTGCGCGCCACATTGATTTTCCTCCTCCATGTTTTTCCTTCTTTTTTTGCATGTTGTTTTCTTGCCACCTGTTGCGCACGCTCCAAAATTAGGTCTTCCTTTCCAAAAATAGCTCTTTCCCCAAAACAGATCCTTCTCCAAAAATAGGCCTGCACCCAAAATAAACTTCCCTCTCAAAATAGGCATGTGCCCAACAGCCCCCAAAACTGACATGTGGCTCATCCTGAGCCACTCAGGTGGTGCGTGCTCCTTGTATCGCCTTTTCCAAACTGTAGAACTCATCTACTAGTTCCTTTCCTTTTTTCCTCATTTGCGCAGCTTTGTCTGTTAGTGCCTCGACTGTCTGCGTTGTTATCTCTTCTTGCAATAATGTTATGCCCTTTGACTATTACTGTGCCATATTCGTCTTCTCTTCCTCCAACTGCGCAATATTTTGTGTTGCTTGTTCCTGGAGGGGTTCCAATTGGGTTTGTCTTTCTTTCTTATATGTTTTTGTTGTCTTTAACTTTGTCTGCAGAGTCTTCATTTCTTGAGTGTCATTCAAGCACTCTGTAATACTCATTTTTTATTGTCATTGTTTTAGCTCTTGTATGGCAGCGTTGATTTTCTCCTCTTGTTGGTCCCATTGTTCGACCTTTTCATATTCTTCTAAAATGGTCCATATGTGCGCGGTTTTGTCGAACAACTCTGTGACATCCATCATTTTTTTTTCCATCTCCACTATCTGGAGTGCGTATCAT
Source organism: Picea mariana (assembly GCA_032191745.1). Taxonomy (NCBI): domain Eukaryota; kingdom Viridiplantae; phylum Streptophyta; class Pinopsida; order Pinales; family Pinaceae; genus Picea; species Picea mariana. The sequence goes on along the minus strand of JASDQU010790190.1, from coordinate 324,267 downwards.
TGTCCTCTCTGTTCTCGAACCTCCGAAGAAGTCTTAGGGGTAAGCTTTTCTTTGAGCTCCTCGATTTCCTACCTATATCCCTCAATTGTTTGTGAAATAATTTTTATATTCTCCTCTGCGCTCCTCTTTGGGTTTGCGTGATGTATGGGATGCGATCATATACCGTTGTCAGCCTCTGTTCTATCTTATCCGCGCATTCTTTTTCCTCCTCTTTCACCAAGTTTAGTTGGTCGCAGGTGATTTGTAACATTTTGGCGACTCCCCTACCCACCTCCAAGTTAGTCGCATCTATGCAGGCTCTGGATTTCACTTCTTACATTATACTGGCTTGGAGTCCGTATAGTGCCTTGGTGGGTATCTGCGCCATGACGACTTCAAATTGCTCAACTTCCCCCATGGGTTTCTGCGCAGTCTCATGATCCATTCTGATCATTTGGCGAGTGACTGTGAATGTCTCTCTTCTTCTTGTACTACCAATTGTACCGTATCCTCTCCTTCTTTCATCACAAGGGGTCGTTTTGTATTTTCATGTTGTTGCGCTATGGCCATGTTGCTACACTATGGCCTATGGTACTGCTTGACTCCATACTTGTTGTAGAGTTTCATGGACTTCTATGAGCTTGCACATGATCTCTTCTCTTTGTGCCTCTGCAATACGGACCACCTCTTCCCCCTTGTCTTGGACCTTGTCCACAACTAACTCAGCATCATCATGTGTCAGGGTGATGACTAGGTCTTCCATGACATACTTCCTCTTTTTGCGCACCTCTTCTACCTGTGTTGGCTTCCTTATTGTCTGTGAGGGTTGCACCCCACTTGTTGTAACCTAGACCGTTTCTTCACTAGCCTGTGATGTATCCCCCTTTATGTTTTGTTGTTGGATGTATTTCCATGTCGTTTTTGTTGTCCTCCTTGATCTTTTAGGCATCGTGCTGCTTCCTGATGGTTGGTTCTGTGTTGCAACCTTTCTAGTGTTGTTGACTGGGCTGTTTTTTTTTTTATGAGGAACCTGCTTCAGCCTTTTCTTTTGGCTTGGTGGGTTGTCTCGCAGTTGGATTTGTTGTTGGTTTTATTACTGGAAGCTTCCATTGTGCAGGCCAGTCTCTGATTATCTAGTCAAATTCTTCCTTGGTGGCACAATATTGCATCTCCAGCCATGCCTTCTTTGGATCCCTTGTAGATTAGATCCACATATGATGCATGGATTCCTTGAACCTGGATATCCCTTTTGTTTCCTGGATTACCTCCACAGGAATGCGCCACACATTGCTTGTGCATTGTTGTATTTATTCCAACAACATCACAAACACTGTGTTGTTTGCTTCTTGATTTTTATTATCCTTGGTCTGGCAAAGGGACTCATATCTGATCACATGGAATTTTCCTTTCCTATCCAGGAAGGCTGAAAACTTTGGCTCCTGCCACCCTGCAAAGGCTATAAGAATCGTGAGCAAGGAGTAATGGAACTCGGTTCCATTATCCTATGCATCTCTGCGATCGACTAAAAATTGGTTCAGCAGGTATGGTGCCCAACTAAACATCACTCATTTCGCGCACTACGCAACTACTGCTATTGCTCTTGTTGGATCCCTTGGCATAACACTATTGACTGTCGCTCAAAACAATAGCTGGTGGTCGAAGTGAAAGCCTCTGAATCAGATGCAGATTCTGACTCTGATCCAGAACCAGAAAGGGGAAGACGGATCATTGATGCGGAACTCAGTGCCACCGTTGCTACCACCAAGCTCCAGCCTAGTGAACCAGACGAGCTAGAAGAACCTCATCTCAACAGAGGTCGTCAAGCGGCTGGCCCTGCCGACAACGCCGCACCCACAACCCTGCACCATTTGATGGTTCCACCAAGAAAGCGATCTCCGCGTCAGCCAATAGTTCTGACTGTCGTACGGCATCAAGCACTTCAAAGACGAGGTATTTTTTGATGTTTCTCCTCTCGAAGTTTGTGATGTTCTTTTGGGCCAACCTTATTTATGGAAACGTCATGCTGTATATGAGTCTAGGCCTCGTAGTGTTATTATTACTTTGAACAGAAAATTGTACAGAATACCCAAGGCAGTCCCACCTGTTGAAATAATGTAACTGCAAAGAGTATTCTTATTATTATTATTCATAGGATNGTTCTTTTGGGCCAACCTTATTTATGGAAACGTCATGCTGTATATGAGTCTAGGCCTCGTAGTGTTATTATTACTTTGAACAGAAAATTGTACAGAATACCCAAGGCAGTCCCACCTGTTGAAATAATGTAACTGCAAAGAGTATTCTTATTATTATTGATATATTATTCATAGGATCAACCCCCATTGTGGATTGATCATGTCAGTTATTGTAATAGGACCAAATCCTTTTTTGCAAATTGGTCAAAAGACAATTGTAATAGGCAGAATAAGAAGTCGGCCCCAGCAGTTATTAAAGAGACCCAGAAATATAATAAAGGTGGGTTTACCCACCTAGTTTGAGAAGTCGGCCC
>JASDQU010790190.1:299935-314600 GCA_032191745.1 Picea mariana | reverse complement strand
CATGGCGTACATGTGGATCCAACCAAGATCCAAGTCATCCGTGACTGGCCAGCCCCAACAACACTCACTGAGCTTCGGAGCTTCTTGGGACTTGCTAATTTCTACCGCAGGTTCGTGTTGGGTTTCTCCCATATTGCATGGGCCCTCAGCCAAATAAACAGGGGTGGTGGTAAGGTGAACTTTGCGTGGGGTCGGTCCCAACAACAAGTGAACAACAAGTGTTCGATGATTTGAAGCAGCGCTTGTGCTCAGCCCCAGTACTTTCACTACTAGACCTGCAGCATCCCTTTGATATCGAGACAGATGCTTCAGACTATGTTGTGGGTGTCCTTCTCACTCAGCACGACCACCACGTGGCCTATCATAGTGAGACACTATCAAATATTGTCCATAAGTATCCTACTTACGACAAAGAAATGTACTCTATTGTGCAAGCCTGCCGCCAGTGGAGACATTACATTCTTGGGAAGGAGACAGTCATCCACACTGATCATAAGCCACTGCAGTTCATGCAGACACAAGGAAAATTGCAGAATGACCGCCATCAAAAGTGGTCCACATACTTGCAGCAATTCCACCTCAACATCAAGAACAAAATAGGAAGCACCATTTGCGTCGTCAATTGCCTCAGCAGACCGCCAGTCGTGGCACTCACCACAGTGCTAGACTCTTGCGGCCATGAGACATCTGGATGGCCCCAACTCTATGAGACAAACCCCGACTTTGCCACCACCTACCAAATGATGGGTGAAAATGCAGTTGTCGATAATTTCCATCTTCAGGATGGGTTGTTGTGTCGTCTGGGCCATATTTCTGTTCCATCAAGTGCGTGAGTGAAGATGATCTGGGAATCCCACTACAGTCGCGTGGCAGGACACTTCGTCGTCGAAAAGATAGTGGCGATGCTACAGAAACATTTCTATTGGCCGAAACTTCGACAGGAGGTCAGCAAGTATATCAGGTTCTGCACTACCTGCGTTATTGCCAAACCGACCAAAAAGAAACAGGGCCTGTACACTCCTCTTCCTACTTCTGACAGGCCATGGGAATCCATCTCAATGGATTATATGTCGGGCCTCCCATCCACCAAGCGGGGAAATGACTGTGTTTTTGTGGTTTTTGATCGCTTTTCTAAGATGGCGATTATGGTTGCCTGCAAGAAGAGCATCACAGCAGAGGCCACTGCCAAGCTCTTCTTTGAACGAGTCTAGGTACATTTTGGCATCCCACAAACCATTGTCTCAGATCGGGATAGTCGATTTCTCAGCACATTCTGGTCTAGCCTCTGGTCACTGTTGGACACCAATCTCACCAAATCCACGGCCTTCCAACCCGGACAGATGGCCAAACCAAGGTTGTAAATCGAATGATTGTGCATATCCTTCGCATGTATAATTCAAAGCACCCTCGCACATGGGATGAGATCCTTCCCTATGTCCAGCATAGCTACAATCAAGCCCTACATAGCTCAACCGGCCACAGCCCCTTTCAGGTGGGGTTGGGATTCCAACCATTGGGTCCCATAGATGTTGCACTTCCCCTTGCAATCACCTCGACCGACTCATCTCATGCACCAACTGAAGCCGACAAAGCCACCCGGTTCATTGAACGGATCCAGCATATCCGCCAACAGATTCAGGATATCCTACAGAAGTCCAATGACAATTACAAACAGTGTCATGATCAACATTGGGTGCCACATAAGTTTCAGGTGGGAGACAAAATTTGGTTGCACTTGCAAAAAGAACGCCTTACAGGACCCCATCGGAAGCTTCGCCCACTCTGTTATGGGTCGTACACTATCACCAAGGCCGTGGGGGATAATTCTTTTGAGATCAACATTCCTCCTTTCCTCGGTCTGCACCTAGTGTTCAACGTGGATCTCCTTCGCCCTTATTTCCCACCATTATTGGACACCTCAGAAGTAGCAGAACAACTGACACCAAAAGAGCTCAACCCCGACTGCATACAACATGCATCCAATGATCATATTGTGGACACACAGATCAAGGGCACTCGACAACAAAGAATCCATCTTTATCAAGTCGTCAAAGCAGGGCAGCTCCTGCACCAAGGCAAGTGGCTCACCCGGGGCCAAATTCAGCAGAAATTTCCTCATCTGATGGGGGACCTCAACGTAATGGAGACCATTGCTTCCTAAGGAGGGAGGATTGATCCATATGGATATCGGTGGCCACCCACCTTTTCCAACTGGCTCAAAACAGTTTTCTGACAATTTTGGCAATTTACTATTTTTAGCAGTTTTAACTTTCGGGGCCATTTTGAGGGCCTAAATGAAGGTTTTTCGGGATCAAGATCCTAAATAATAGTTGAAGGCATGATTGAGCCCCCAAAATGAATCTCCTCTATGATACCTTTCCAACGGGCTATCACATGCCTAAAACGGAGATCGTACGCAAAAGTTACGACCCCTGGAAGTTGATGTACTAACTTACCCAAACGGGGCCCACATGACTTTTGGCACTTCATCTCCTAGGGTTAGGTTTTTGGATGTCTAGGGTTTTTGGCATTCTTGTTTATTGTAAAAAGGCCTTCTTCTTGCGAATGCGTGCAGCCGTCACATCTCTTCTCAGAGATAAGCCGTCACCATTCCAGCAAGCTTATTTCTGTTGCATTTTACAGTTTCAGCTTATTTTGTTATTGAATAGAAAACCAGTTTTACTGTATCTCTGTTGTTTTGTGTTAAGCCCCTCTTAATAATCTGTATTCATTTCGTTCTACTCATAAAATATGGATCAGCAAACCTCGTCGCATTGTCATTAATGTCCTTGAAAACAATGCCCATGTTTCCCCTACTGGTGCCAAACTGTGTTTTTACCGGCTCGGTGATTTCCTTCTCGCGTGCCTTGTTATCCAAGTACTCCTCTGGCTACACACTGATTGTAGGTAATCTTGTGATCTTGGCAATCAGTGCCACATCCAGTTGTACTGGCATATCCATCCAAAGGATGTCGCCGTGTACCCAGACTACTAACTATTTGATGCATAGCCCGACGTTTTTATTGCGCCCGAAGTGTGGTATATCCAAGAGGTTCATTATGTCAAAGTTATACAGCCCCGTTATCCACTGTGTGGGATCCATTATCGGTTTACCTAGGAGTCCAATTTTCCTTGTGTTTCTACGTAGGTCTCTTCGGCGAATCTGGGAATTTGGTCGCATCGCACACATCGTGGTCCGAGTACCTAAGTTTTGGTACTTTTCCCAGCATATCGTCCATAGTGACCACTGCATCTGGGAGATATGGAAGTGTGATGTTTGTGGCGTCCTACACCTTTCTTTTTCTCCCCACAGCAGATGGGCCTGCCTCTGTCATTTTTGCTTCCTCTTCTCCCCTCTATCTAACTAGTTGGTGATGTCCTCAACCAACAACTCTTCTTCGTCGTGGCCCTGTCGTTGACCCATCGTTTCATCAGGTTTACGGGGCATTTCAAGGTTAGGGTTCGGGATACCATTCTGGGTCCCAGAACTCTTCCCTATTTCCCCTTGCGATGTTGTCGATGTTTCCTCTTCAACCCGTGTTGGGTTGATTGACTCTGTGTCCAACGTAGTGACATCTTCAAGCTCGGCCACGTTCTCGGGTTGTCTCATTCTTTCCTTGCACCTTTGGCCCTGTCACGTAACCTGTACATATTGGCCTAGAGCGTCGAACTTTGGTGGTGTCATATTCTATCCAATTCGCACACTCGCTTGCTTTTTCATAAAGTTATAGCTAGGAAACACACTTTGTATCTCGCTCTGTGCTCAAAAATCACTAAGGGTTGAACTAATGCGTGCTTTCCACCCTTTATAGACCCGGTCATCACTATTTTTCACTTTTTGCGTGCATTTGCGCCAAGTGTAATTTTTCCTATGCACTGTCTTTCGATGTTGTTGCAGTATTTGTTGCACGCAACTTATTTCGCACTTTCTTGTGGTTCAATCAATTTCTGCCTCTTTTTTTGTTTTTATTCTTTTTCTATTTTTGTATTCTTTTTTTCTTCTTTTTCCCCTTTTTATTTCTTTTTATCATTTTTATGTCCTAATTTTTACTACAGTACATTGTATACATGACTTTCTTACTACACTGTAACTTTTAAGGGTAAGTAGGTTGACTGTTCATGTACAGTTTCAGTCGACTACCGTTGATCATGCCTTTCAATTATGTTCCTCCCAAGTCTTTTAGTTGTACAGATACCCCATATGTGACAGTATTTACTTCATATGGCCCTAGCTAATGCATTCTAAACTTATCAGGGTGTTGCAAAAATTTCTTGTCATAGAGAAGAACTAAGCCTCCCTCCTTAAAGCTCTTCTTTTTAATATGTCTGTCATGTCAGGCTTTGTCCCTTGATTTTTTTGATTTCATAGTGAAATCCTTCCAAAATCATGTCCTCTTCCATTTCCATTAGTTAGCTTAGCCTCTCATGTACTGTGCCTCTTTATGTCATGTTGGTAATTATTGCTACTCGCAAACTAGGTACGAGAAATTCTAATGGCACCACTGCTTCCTGCCCATACACCAGTTTGAATGGTATTTGTCTTGTCAACTTCTTGCATGTGGTCATGTATGCCCACAGTACTGATGGTATTTTCAAGTCTCAATCATCCATGTTAACATTGCAAATCTTAGTAAATGCATTTTCCAAAATCTTATTGAAAGTTTCTACTGTTCCATTTGTTTGAGGATGATATGGTGTACTCCTCTGGTGATAGACTTCAAACTCCTCAAGCATCACCCTGATGGTATTATTAATAAAATGAGTGCCTTGGTCACTCATCAATACCCTGGGATATCCAAATCCGGTGATCACTTGCTCAAATAAGAAGTGTGATGTTTTCTCTGTGCTACAATCTTTGACCGGTCTTACTTCTGCCCATCTTGTTAAGTATTCAGTCATAGTAATGATATATCTAGCTCCTGAACTTTTTGTTGGTGGATTAATAGGTCCAACAAAGTCTATTGCCCATTTGGCAAATACCTACATAGTTACTAGTGGTCTTAGGGGCATCTCATCCCTTCTATTGGGTTTGCCAACCCTCTGACAGAATCATAGTTCTGGCAATATAATTCCTTGGCATATTTATGGATTGTTGGCCACCATAATCCTACACATAATACCTTCTACGTGGTGGATTTTTCTGCATAGTGTCCTCCAGCTATATCTACATGAGGTTCTGTCAAAATTTTGGTCGTTCATGTTCTAATACACACCTTCTCAAAATATTATATGCATCCATCTTGTATAAATGATCTACAATGATTTGATAGTCTGCAGCTCTGACTACCATGTTTTTCTTTTGTGTGGTGCTAAAGTCTTGTGGCGCAACCCATATACTTAAGTATTCAATAATATTAGCGAAGTATTCATCAGCTATTTGTACTGAAAATAACTGTGCATCAGGGAAGTTATCTTCCAAACTAGTAGGTTCTTCTCCATTGGTTACCCTTGACATGTGATCAAGTCCTGCATTCAGCTTTTGTGGCTTGACTATCACTTTGAAATCGAATTCTTGGAATAATAATAGTCATCTACAGATCTTTCCCTCCCCCCCCAACACTGGCTTGTTGACTATATATTTGAGGGCAGAATGGTCTATGAACATTTTAAAGTGTTTGCCCAGTAAATAGTGCCTGAATTTTTGAAGTGCATATACCATATCTAGGCCTTCTCTTTCTGTGGTGTTGTAATTCTTCTCAGATCCTGACAACTTTCTGTTTACAAAGGCTATATGATGGTCTAACCCCTGCTCCTGGTTGCGCCAGAATTTCTCCAAATGCTATAGTTGATCCATCTACGTGTACATGAAATGTATTTTCCCAATCTGGAAATACTAATATAGGTGTTGTCACCATATTTTCCTTTAGAGTGTCCAATCCTTGTTGACATTCCTCATTCCACTGAAATCTGGTGTCGTTTTTTAACAGTCTTTCTATTGGTGTAGTAATCTGCCCATACCCCTTTATAAACTTCTTGTAATAGCATGTATGTCTCAGTGTTGCTCTTAACTAGGGCATTGATTTTGGTGGTGGTAAATTTACAATCATTGCAATCTTAGCAAGGTCCACTAGTAAGCTTTGTTTACACACTATATGTCCCAACAATATCCCAAAAGGTGTATCGAAAATGCATTTCTTGATGTTTAATGATATCTAACATTGTCTGCATCTTTCCAACATTAATCTTAACACTTCTACATGGTCCTTTAACAAACTATATACATTCCAGTCATCTAGATATACTTCTAGAAATTGATGTATGAATTCCTTAAAAGCAGCTATGACTACTCTTGAAAAAATGGTTGGTGCATTCTTCAGTCCAAATGGCATGACTGTATATTGGTAGGATCCTCATTCTGTAGCAAAAGTAGTCTTATACCTTTCCTCTGGAGCTATTTTGATCTGATGGTAACCTGAGAATCCATATGTCAATGAATATGATGTCTGTCCTCCCACATTCTCTAAGACTTCATCTGTAAAAGGGGTAGGTGTTGGAGCCGCCTTTTACAAGTTGTTGAAATGTGATTCTTGATATCAAAAGTTTACCCCGACATGCGAACTGGCGATAGCCGCTATAGTCCTAATTCACCGTCGCCTAACCATTCAGCGAGTCTATCACTTGTATTACCTCGCGCTATCGCGCTTAGGGAGTTACAAGTTGCAAGGTTTCCAAATTCCGATATGCGAAATCACGAAACAATTTTAAAATTTTACCCAAGTTAGTGTCAGGGGTAAGTCACTTTAAACCCTAGTTAAGTATCGTCGGGGTTTCACAACTCGGCGATCGCTCTCCCAAAAAAATATACCTTCGTAGCCCCGAGTCGCAAAGTCGCGATTTTTATTAATTAAGCATGGGTTAATTAAGAGCTTAAGTCAGATCACATTTTTTAAACTAAATCACATCATCGCGATTTCGGGTTTTGGGGGCTCAAAGGGTAGGAGTGAATTCTCCTGATACGGTGAACGCCAAAAAAGGGGGATTAAAGACTAAAACAGGCTTCATTAAAGGAGCTAAGCAATATTAATCGATGCATCAAAGAAAACTTTAATACGCACCGTCTGCGGAGTAATTTTAAATGTTTTTTACACTGATTCGTGTTATGACTCGTCAAACAATTATGGCATTTATTTGGACTACGGCAAGGTGACAGATAGTAGGATCTCGCTTTTACTGCTAAATATTTCTTTAAGCGATTTGACCATTTGGTTCGCAAGGACACCAGGGTTTTAAATGACTAAGATAAGGGGTTGTTTCATTATTTAAATTTTTATTCTATTTTGCGCGCAGAGCTTTTTTCATCAAGATAACTTCTGTCTGTATTTACAATTCTTACTACAAGTGATCTACGTACAGAATTCTCTTTCATGGCCCCATGAAAGGCGTTCAAGGCAGATGTCAAAAGTTCAGGTCAGGGCTCCGATGTTGTTTCCGATACTTCACCCCAAAGTATTAATACTATCAAAACCCAGACATACATCTCCGACATTTTTCAGTCCGAATCGGTGAATTGTTCAGACAATTTCAGCGATAATGAGAAGGATGATTGGCCACCAGATACAAAATCGTCATTCGGTCAGAAATGCACAAAATAGCGGCAAGACCACGGCTCCTCCCCTATTATGATATGATCAGATGGGCGCTAGACCATGTGGATATCCCGACCAGAACTGTCATCAGCGAGCAGAAGGTGACGATTGAGACTTTTAGACCAAAACATTTGCAGGCAATGTATCAGCTGTCACCCACACCAAACTTCGTGCACAATGCCGAATTTTTGGAAGGTTTCAAGGAGAAGGAATGCGAGCAATATGGCAGAAACTTGTCTGATATGATCAGGGATTGGGTTTCACACCCCGCAAAATTCAGGGCGGATTCTAATGGAATTTATTCAGTCTTCTCCTTAGAGCCACCATTCAGGTATATAGCAATGATGGCCTGTAGATTGTATGGGAGGGAGGACACCACACATTGTTTTCTCCCATGGGTGCCTCTGATTCATACAGTCGCTGAAGGTCTTTCTTTCGACTGGGCCAAACTGTTGTCGGACAGTTTAATCAGTCAAATTACCGAATATCAAGCACAGAAGGCGAGTGGGAAAGCAACTTCGTTTTTCATGTCCGCCTACATCATGGACGCCATTTGTTTCATGACGCCTTTCCCTCTAATGAGTTGGAGTTGGACTCCATCCAATACATAGCCTATCCATGTCTACCACTCGAAGCTTTGGGAGGATAAGGCCAAAGAATTTATCTACGAGATCTTCAACTGAGTAATGGTGCCACTGCATGTTGCCATTTTTGGCCAACCGTCTCCTAGGATATCAGATAGTGTCGCGACCAGCCTAAGCAGCGTGGTAGATTGGTATCTAGAGGCGAAATTTTCGTATATCAGGGTTTTCGGCACCTCTGTGCCTCCATATGCCCTCCCGCTATTCCTGCTAGATAAGCTATTGTGTCGTGAGATCGCCAAACAGTCTGTGCTCGGCGGAATAAGCAAGGAGCTCAAAGGAGTATCAAAAAAGGTATGGCCACCCTTCCCTATTCATATCGGTGCATATTCCTTGTTAGATTTTGGCCACGCCAAAGCCGAGGCTGCGGCTCTGGAAGAAATGAAGCTGGTAGACATTGAGTTTAAGAACCATGACCCTAGTAAGGTTGTGAGCAATCACCTAGCAAGTTGCGGCCTGAAGAGGTATGAACACGAGGATTCCCTGCATGACGAAATATTCTGGGGCACGAGGTCCTTCGCGGAAGTCCTAAGTCGAATTCAAGCCTTGCCACTTGGAGACATGGCCGAATTTTTGAAATTTCGGGAACACCGACAGAGTTGTCTCCCCCAGATTTTACTGGGTGAAGCCCCAGAGCTTCCAGTTACAAAGAAAATGGGAGCCAAAAGTGCAAAGGACTCGAGTCCTAGCGGGGAGAAGGACCAAGGGAAAACCAGGGAGGCTGGAACCTCAGAGCTAAGAGCCGAAGTCCCCCAGGAGCAGGAAGGAAACCCGAAAAGGGCGCACCAAATGAGTCGGCTATATAAGTCACCCCGAAACAAACATCCAAGCAAATCGACAGTCTGATTGCTATTGTCACACCCTTGCAGTTCACAAAGGGGAATCCTGACGAGGGATGGATTTTCAATGAAGAACTGACACCTATTTCTATAGAGGAGCTGCCTCCCAACGAATTTTTCTTTGACAAGAAAAGAAAGGTTGTGGTAAGGCAAGGATTTTATCAAAAAGAGGGCGCAGTAACTAAAAAATTTAAAATCATGATAGATGGGAAGGTCGCAAAAGAGGAAAACTTTGCAGAGGAGATAGCCGGAATGCTAGGGGCTTATGCTATAGCCAATCAGTACTCAGTTGGGACTTTGATGGCCCAGTTGAAACGAAAGAACCTCCTGATCAGTAAATTGGAGGCTGAGGTAGCTACTGCCAAAGCGAATGTCAGGGACGAGGTGAGCAGGAGCCTTGAGGAAGCCCGAACATCCGACCTGCGTGAAATCGAGAAGCTCAGGTCCGACCTCGAGCAGGTGCGCCAGTCGACGCAAACTAGCCAAACACAGGTAAGCCAGCAGGGGCAACAGATTATAGAGTTGCCGTCGAAATTGGAGGTGGCCGAGAAACAGGTTGTAGACATAGAAATGTTCAGATCGTAGGCCGTCGAAATTCGACATAAGGTACTTACGGCTCAACAAAACTTGTTGGCAAAGTGAGAACCATTCAAAACCATTTCTGGACGATAGAGAAGATATTAGAGAACATTTCTTCGAGAGAAAGAGAAGTCGGGGCAGCACGGGTCACTTTCCAAGACATTGTTATAGCTACAGCGAAGATAGAGATGGTCAGCATCTCAAAATTATCCATCGCGAAACAAACCAGAAGTAATATCCTGCTGAAGGTCTGGGAACAGAACATATCGGAAAGCAGGGGGAGAGCTAACAAAATAAAGAATTTTTGTGAGGAAACGTTCTCTTTAATAAGTAAAGGTTTGCTAGATCTTGATAAGGAGAGCAGTGTTGGGACATTGGGCAAAATCAATATAGCTAAACATCTGTTGGACATCAAATAAAACATGGAGGAGCAGCGAGTGGAGATATCCCAGATCAGCCAGGTTGATATGACCCAAATGGAAAAATGGCTAGTACAGCCAAATTTACAATTATGCTCCATCATCGTGGAGGACCGACAAGTGGGAAAGAGTTTACCACAGCGAGCAAAGAATTGTTACACTCTTGAAGCGAGCGACCAAGCAAAGACTTCCAGATTGGTAACCCAGTTGGTGGAGAGGTGCATCACTTGCACCGAGTAGGTAAAAGGGCAGGCTTCTGGTGTCAAATGATGACAGATGTCTGCATGTTCTATTTTTAGAACCCAAAGAGTAAAGAAGCAGGAAGGAGGACAAAGACAAAGAGGTGAAACGCATAAATTTCCCATTTTGTAACCGAAAACTTCTGGAACGATTGAGATTCTAGCGTTTAGAATTTTGTATAAATATGCATTTTGAAGTGAGAATAAAGGCTGGACCTTTCTTGGTCGATTGTAATAGAGACTTTCTCCCTTTTGGAAATTAATACAAAGCAATCCGAAGATTCTTGATTCCGTGAAGACTGAGTTATGAGTTTTGTTTTCTCTGTTATCTTATATTAAGTTTCATTTCACATATATATTTCTGATGAATGCTTAGCTACAATTTAGTGCAACTTCTATTGTGGTGAAACTTTTAGTCATCTAATCGCTTGCAGTTTTTCCTCTGTATCAGCTATCAGCAGGTACAAGACCTGTGAATTTTTTAGATCTCTATATTTTATGCTTCGTCAGATTACTTCTTGCATTTTTCTTCTTCTGTTTACAGGGTGAGATTCTCCCTTGATAGGAGCCTCGCATTGTCAATTTCTTAATGTTTTCTCACATTTCATACATGATTCTTTAAAAAGTTAACTCAGTTACGGGAGAAGGCCTTTGGTTTGTGTTTTATCTTTAACATTAGATTTCGAAAGTTCTCTTTTATACGGTTAAAGAAAAAGTTGAAGTGGAATTTTAAACCTCGAACTTTCTTTTCATTTTTCGTTCCTCCATGACTGTCCTTTGCAAGACAGCCCAACATTGAACCCGGCCTATCGGATAAAACTAGCATCGCGTTGAACCTATTCGACACTATACTTAAAATCGCCATCACTCGGGTCGAACTCAAACGTTCATGGGCCGCAATTGAATGGGATATAAGCATCCAGGAACGTTTGGAAGCAAGACAGAGACAACTTAGAAATCAGCCTTAGCTTCCCTTTTCCCGAAGTTTGATTTTTCCTCTTTTTATCTTTTATTCTCTTTCGGATGCCTAAACCCTGTACTTTTTAGCCTTAAGTATAGACTCTGGAACAACAGTAGGGAAAGGGTCATGTAAGGAAGCATCATTGAGTTTCCTTAGATCTACACAAATCCTTATCCCCCTTTACTTCTTTTCTTAGACTACCATAGGACTGATCCATTCAGATTCCTCTACTGGTTCTATGATACCAACTTCCAACATTCAGTCAATTTTTGCTTTCACTTTCTTCTTATACACTGGATTCAGTCTGTAAGGTATTTTCCTGACAAGTCTAGCCTCGGGTTTGAGGGGTATCTTCATCTCACCTAGCTCCCCTATTATGCATTTCATCATTGTAAAGGTTGTTGGAAACATGTCATTGTATTTGTGCAGTAATTCTGTTATTCTTTCTAATGTAACAAAGTTACCAACTTAATGAGAATTGTGACCTCAAAACGAGAACTCTAGCCCTTAAAACGAGAACTCTAGCCTTTAAAACCCATATTGTTTCATAAAAAACATGAAAATCAACCCCCAAATCAAAAAGTGGTGCTACCCGTAGCACCATTTTTTGTAACCGAGTCAAAATTACAACTTTTTTCAAGCATGGGCTTAAAGGATCAAATGGTTGCTCAAAAAAACTTTAAAATCAACCCCCAAATCAAAAAGCGGTGCTACTGGTAGCACCATTTTTTGTAACCGGGTCAAAATTACAATTTTTTTCAAGCATGGGCTTAAAGGATCAAATGGTTGCTCAAAAAACCTTTAAAATCAACCCAAAAATCAAAAAGTGGTGCTACCAGTAGCACCAATTTTTCTAACCGGGTCCAAATACTTCTGACTCCAGAGACGGACCTTCCACCTCTCTCTCTCCTTCAATTTCGGTAATTTGAATGTTGTGTGGGTCATATTCATCTTCATCTGGTGCTTCCTCTTCGACATGATAACAGGAGAGTAAGTCTTTGATTGTTTGTTTGTTTTGTTGTTGATATTTTGTTATGATTTCAGCCTCTGGTTCATCAATAAATATCACTCCCTGTATTAGTTTCAATGTTGAATCAATGTTGGGGTTCTCATGTTCAAATGAGAAGGTTGCTACAAAATTTTGTTGTAATCCTATTCATTATGTAGTGCCTATGTGCATCTCCTGGTCTATGTACCAATTCTCTGGGATCCCTTCCAATGTATAGATAAAGTGATGAGGCCATTCCTCTAGTGGTGTCATCCTCCATTGTGTTCTGCACTTCTCCAAGTGTTCAAATGGTGTGTCTTTCCGATTATACTTATGGACTCTATTGCTCTCCGGTTCTGCGCCAAACCTAATGCGCATTAGTCGTTTACATTGATACCAATCTTGAATTGTTTCTTTGTGCGCACCCCACCATCTTGCAGGTGTTGCATTGAGTGCAATATCTAGGGCTAAGAGCCTCTGATTTTCTAACACTTCCTCTTTGTATTTTGTCAAGAATTCATTTAATTCATTTAGCCCATGAAAATTGGGAGGCTCTCTTATCTCTGTACCAACCCATCTTACTGCGAGATTTATTCTTGTGCACCTCCTTGTGGAAACTTCATGTAATTGTTGTTGTCAATTCTTCAAACTTGTGTCTAAGTAGGAAGCGCATGATGTAATGCTTATCTAGCTAAGTACCCCATTTGCAGTTGGGCTAACATAATCCTCTTCTCGCGCGGTGGTTCTATACAACTAGTTTATTCTTTCCAGATCCAAACAAGTGGCCTCTACAAACCTTTCTCCTTCTGAAGGATCCAATGGTGCAATGACTCTATATTCGCCTAATTCAAAAGTCATTTTTCTTGTCTTCGGGTTGATTATAGCATGGTTATCAAATTCTCAATCCAGTCCAAGCAATGTTAGGTAAGGTGTTGTGCCATCTACTATCTCTGTTACTTCAAAATCTGCCATAGTGCACACTCCATCCAAATCAACTGTCAAACCTTTAAGCCTTCCAATTGGTAACACTCTATGTTGATTTGTTAATTTCAACTGGACAGGTGAATAGCCTAGTGTGGGTTATCCCACACACTTTCATGTCTTCTTAGGTAAGACATTTACTTCAGAGCCTAAGTCCAATCTAACATCTCCCATGTTGAAATCCCCAATATTGGCATTTAGTCTGAATTATTTGCTTGTCCTTCTTGTATGGAGATGATTGACAGTTTTATGCTCTAACTTCCCTTCTACCTCTATGTTGCATCTTTCTAGAAGATTTTGTAAGACCTTAACATATGGTGGATCATTCCATAACTTACCTCGGGGTTGTAGAAAAGTATTTATGGTACTTGCTCTAAATTTTGCCCTTTACTGGTATGGTCCATTAAGGAGGGAATCTCGTACATCGATGAGTTCTAAGTTTTCTACAGGGCTGATGTAAGTGCAACATTTTGCTTGAAAAACTCATGTCTGGCCTCCTTAAATGTTTCATTTTATTTTTGTGCGTCAAACTACTTATGTGGCTCAATATTCTTCCTAACCCATTGGTGTTGCGTTGGATCTTGCTTTGTTGCATCGGTTCCTGTCTTGGTTCCTCCTCGAGTGACTATATTGATGTTTCTCCCACCATCCCTGGCTTCTGCAGAAATCCAGTGGACAGTATGGTTGTTTTGTTTCCTTTTTTCTTGGATCTTTCCCAAGAGTGTTGGAAAGTGTTCTCTGTCATGGTTTGTTGCACAAAAGTGTTGGGTATGTGTTATATTCTTTGCACGAGTAGTAGTGTAGTAGTATGTGTTTTTCGGCACATGGTTTCTTTGCTGATGGTTTTCTATTTCCAGTTAAGGAATTGATCAAAAACTGGACCAGGGGTCTAAATTTTGCTCAATTTTCAAAGTGCTCGGAATGCAACGAAAACGGTGCCATTGTGTCCGTCTCGTCTTCCTGATTCTGGCGGTATATTTACTTTCTCAAACGGAGTCCGTATGGAGAAGATATCGCGATCTGTTCGCCGAGCCAAACAGGCAAAAATTAGATGCTGACTGTACCTGTCTGTACAGTCCGTACGGCCACGTGACAGGGCCGTACCATCATGATGACGTGGCAGTTTGATGACGTGGGGCATTTTTATTGGTTGGTTTTTGACGAGTCGTGTGTTGACACGTGTCCGGATTGCTGACAAATGGGATGAGGACACGTGGCCCAACTTGGAGGCGCCACGTGTCCCCTTCATTTTGTTCATTGGCTTTATAAAATTATGTGGGGAGTCTGTGGGGTTCGACCCCTGGACCTCCCCCAACTATAGCGACTTTATAACCCTCTGCTAGCCAAAGTTTCGCCAATTGTTCCTTGTCAACTATGTTGTAAAACATTTATTTAAAGTTAATGTTTGTTTGAAAAGGAAAGGGGGGTCGAG
>JASDQU010790190.1:277429-299835 GCA_032191745.1 Picea mariana | reverse complement strand
CTTGGGAAGGAGACAGTCATCCACACTGATCATAATCCACTGCAGTTCATGTAGACACAGGGAAAATTGCAGAATGATCGCCATCAAAAGTGGTCCACATACTTGCAGCAATTGCACCTCAACATCAAGTATAAAACAGGGAGCACCAATCACGTCGCTGATTGCCTCAACAGACCGCCAGTCGCGACACTCACCACGGTGCTAGACTCTTGCGGCCATGAGACATCTGGATGGCCCCAACTCTATGAGACAGACCCTGACTTCGCCACCACCTACCAAATGTTGGGTGCAAATGCAGTTGTCGATAATTTCCATCTTCAGGATGGGTTGTTATGTCATCTGGGCCATATCTGTGTTCCGTCAAGTGAGCGAGCGAAGCTGATCTAGGAAGCCCACTACAGTCGGGTGGCAGGACACTTCGGCATCGAAAAGATAGTGGCGATGCTACAAAAACATTTCTACTGGCCGAAACTTCGACAGGAGGTCGACAAGTATATCAGGTCCTGCACTGTTTGTGCTATTTCCAAACCGACCACTAAGAAATAGGGCCTGTACACCCCTCTTCCTACTCCTGACATGCCATGGGAATCCATCTCAATGGACTACATGTCGGGCCTCCCATCCACCAAGCGGGGAAATGACTGTGTTTTTGTGGTTGTTGATTGCTTTTCTAAGATGGCGATTTTGGTTGCCTACAAGAAGAGCATCACAACAGAGGCCACTGCCAAGCTCTTCTTTGAACGAGTTTGGGTACATTTTGGAGTCCCACAAACCATTGTATCAGATCGGGATAGTCGATTTCTTAGCACATTTTGGTCGAGCCTCTGGTCACTATTGGACACCAAGCTCACCAAATCCACGACCTTCCACCCCCAGACAGATGGCCAAACCGAGGTTGTAAATCGAATGATTGTGCATATCCTTCGCATGTATAATTCAAAGAACCCTCGCACATGGGATGAGAGCCTTCCCTATGTCCAACATAGCTACAACCGATCCTTGCATAGCTCAACCGAGCACAGCCCCTTTCAAGTGGGGTTGGGATTCCAACCATTGGGTCCCATAGATGTTGCACTTCCCCTTGCGGTCACTTCGACTAACTCATCTCCTGCTCCAACTGAAGTTGACAAAGCTACGCGGTTCATTGAGCGGATCCAACACATCCGCCAACAGGTTCAGGATATCCTACAGAAGTCCAATGACAAGTACAAACAACGCCATGAACAACATCTGGTGCTGCATAAGTTTCAGGTGGGCGACACAGTTTGGTTACACTTGCAGAAAGAATGCCTTACAGGACCCTATCGGAAGCTTCGCCCACTTCGTTATGGACCATACACTATCACCAAGGCCGTGGGGGATAATGCTTTTGAGCTCAACATTCCTCCTTTCCTTGGCCTGTACCCAGTGTTCAACGTGGATCTCCTTCGCCCTTATTTTCCATTGGACACCTCAGAAGTAGCAGAACAACTGACACCAACAGAGCTCAACCCCGACTGCATACAACAGACATCCAATGATCAGATTGTGGACAAATAGATCAAGGGCACTCGACAACAAAGGATCCAGCTTTATCGAGTCGTCAAAGCAGGGCAGCTCCTGCACCAAGGCAAGTGGCTCACCCGGGGCCAAATTCAGTAGAAATTTCCTCATCTAATGGGGGACCTCAATGCAATGGAGACCATTGCTTCCTAATGAGGGAGGATTGATCCAGATGGATATCGGTGGCCACCCACCTTTTCCAACTAGATCAAAACAACTTTCTGACATTTTTGGCAATTTACTATTTTTAGCAGTTTTTACTTCCGGGGCCATTTTGAGGGCCTAAATGAAGGTTTTTCGGTATCGAGCTCCTCAATGATAGCCGAAGGCATGATTGAGCCCCCAAATGAATCTCCTCGACAATACCTTTCCAACGGGCTATCACACGCCTAAAACGGAGATCATATGCAAAAGTTACGACCCCGGGAAGTTGATGTACTAGCTTTCCCAAACGGGGCCCACACGACTTTTGGCGCTTCATCTCCTAGGGTTAGGTTTTTGGATGTATAGGGTTTTTGGCATTCTTGCTTATTGTAAAAAGGCCTTCAGATCCTCATTGTAACCTTCTTCTTGTGAATGTGCGTTGCCGTCACATCTCTTCTCAGAGATAAGCCGCCACCATTCCAACAAGCTTGTTTCCGTTGCATTTTACAGTTTCAACTTATTTCGTTATTGAATAGAAAACCAGTTTTACTGTATCTCTGTTATTTTGTGTTAAACACCTGTTAATAATCTGTATTCATTTCGTTCTGCTCATAAAATACGGATCAGACAAAAACCATAATTACTTGGGTAATCCTACAATAACTACCCTTTCTTCCTATACACATCTCAGTCTGTACATATTACAAACCCATGTATACATATTACAAACCCCTCTACCTTTTGCTTAGGTTCCAATTGTTTGGTAAAAAAATGACAAGAAAAAGGTAGGCCCCAAAATATCAAGAATTTTTTTCTTTGTTGGTTCCTTATTAAAAAAAAATGTTCTTGTTCAACATTAACAAAGAGTAAAACCATGTTGTTAGGCACATGACTATTTTGACAAGGATGTCTATTTTGGGCGCAAGCCTATTTTTGGAGAAGGATCTGTTTTGGGGAAAGACCTATTTTTGGAAAGGAAGACCTAATTTTGGAGCGCGCGCAACAGGTGGCAAGAAAGAAGCATGCAAAAAAAGAAGGAAAAACAACATGCAAGAGGAAAAACAACGTGACGCACAGACAAACCAACCCAATCGTGATAGGGTTAGGGTTTTTGGGTAAGGATTGTAACAACTATAAGCCTATGCAATAATATAAATAAGGACCTAGGAGGTCTAGGTAAAGGGGGTGTATGTGTGAGATAGAGAGATATCATATCATAACATAGAGAATTGATTATTATGAATTTTTTAAGTTGGTAATGATAATAATCCTTGTAGAAGAGTTGAGTAAGGTAGTCTTTGAGGGTTGGGTCACAGGCTAAGGAGCCTGGTGTGATCTAGTCAACCTCCAAGAGGGTTCTTACCCTCAATCTTGATTGTATTAATGAAGATGTAATGTGTGCAATGCAAGATTTTGCAGCAGAATAAATAAAAGAGCAGAGAAGCTAGATCTTTGTGGACGTACCCCCAGGAGGGAGTGAACCACGATAACCCTTGTTTTCTGTGTGATTGTTAATGAATGTTTACTTTCTATTGATCATTAGCTTATGAATGAATGGTTAAACTAGCTGTATCAACATGCATGCATAGGGTTAAAGATGAATAAATCATAGAAGTATTTGAATGATTAACAAGGACAATGTATAAAGAATGAAGAACACAATCCTCAATCCCCACTCATTCTTAGACTGCAAACACCTGAGTATTGCAGTCACCCATATAAGCTATCTTGGGTGAGACTGCATTGTGCACCCCGTGCACAACATTGCCTTCTAGTGTACCAGGAGAGTCGATACTTTTTGAGGGTTTTTTTGGAAACCTGTTGAGATCCAAACCTAGGTCAGCCTCAGAAGAAGTAAGAGAGAAACAACCAACAAATGGTTCTGTTGCCGACTAAAATTGCACAGGATTGAGTGGACGGAAGCCGTGGAAGAAACATGCAGAGGATGAAAGTATAGAAGGGAATGTTCAGGCCATGGAATCCAACGGAGATAGAGATTGAAAGATGGTTGAAAACAAAGGAACTTGAGTTTGTGCAAAAGGACAACAAAAACCCTAAGTTAACACCGCACAAAAATCTCGACAAATACGTGTTTAGCGACTTGCATGAGGTATTTTTTTGTGATTTCCTGCATTTGTTGCATGAGTGGTTATTGAGATTAAAGGAAAACCACCCTACAAATCGAATCAAACAACTGGAGTGGAATCCTGTGGAGATCACGTAGTTACAACAAGTTAATAACAAATTTGCGCGTGCAATAGATTTCTGGTTAGACAATATTGTTGCAGGGTTTATCACTGAATTTGCAGTAGATACCGTGAAGTCTTACATCACAACAGAGCAAGACTTTCTAAAAGGACCCAGAGGTAAGTACATCAGATCATTGTATACTTCAATCAATATTTTATTGTATGACAATGGTGTGATTACCATGGAATCAGACAACTAAACTTCATTGCATGCATGGGGGAAGGGGGTAAGCACTAACATGAGGTTGAGATATGGAAGAGGAGATGGATAAAGGAAAGAAGGAGGCCATGGAACCAATCATGATGAAAGAATACCAAATAAAACAAATAATGGAAAAGATGAAAAGACGCGTAGTGGAGTACCCTACCAATAGAAAATGAATAACAAGAAGAGAGCCATAACCGACAGAGAGGGCTTGACAAGCGATGAAGAAGAGGTAGAGGATCTCCGAGATGTGGAGCAGATTGAAGAAATCCTACGCGCAACGTATGAAAAGAAAACAAGAGTTCTGGGGTCAGGAACAAAAGACAGAACTATAATCCAGATCACCGTCAGTGTGGAACCTACAACCCCATGTCCAACTAATACACCAGAAAGAACACCAACGTTTAGACAATCGAATTTTAGTGGAAGAAAAGAAACAAGAAATAGATCCAATCAAGGATCATCAACTGGGGGAGCCAGTTCAGGAAATAACAATCAATTGTCTACACCATGCAGATGCAGTAGTTCAACACAATTCAAAATGGCAGAACATGATCCAACGATCAAATTACCAGAATTTTGGGAAGGCATCAGATGACCCTGAGAAGCACTTATTCATATGTGAGAAGATTTAGGAAGCAAAGCAAATCACAAATGATGATACAAAACTTGCACAATTACTTATCACAGTAAGAGACTGCGCACTGAACTGGTACATGAGCCTAGATGTAAATAGTCCGCAGGGAGTATGATCTAGGTGGATATCGATGACCATCCATCTATTCCAACTGGCTCAAAACAGTTTCCTAAAAACTTACTATTTTTAGCATTTTTTCGGTTCCTAAACTTCCGGGGCCATTTTGAGGGCCTAAATGAAGTTTTTTTGTGATCGAGCACCTCAATGATAGTCAAAGGCTCTGATTGAGCCCCCAAAATGAATCTACTCGACGATACCTTTCCAACCAGTTATCGTGCGCCCCAAACGAAGATCGTATGCCAAAGTTACGCTGTAACACCCCTGTTTCCCCCAACTTGTAATTAATCATAAAATAGGATTACCATGCTAAGGCACGTGGACAATGTAAATGTATTATTGTTAAACTGCCCATAACTGACTGTTGGGGGTGAAGCCTTGAAGTACGAGCCATGATATCTCTAGAGGAAATAAATCAGTTAATGACGAGAGGACCAGTGGTTGAATTATCAACCACCCCCATGAATGGAAGCATGGTCTATCTGCAGGATGTTAGCCCGAAGTACCACAAAGACCTGCAGACCCGAGCTTCCTTCTGACATAAGGAACAAGACAGGTCAGAAACCTTCCAAAGGAGGGAAGGTAAGATACATACAGACACACAACAAGAGAGGAGATACGAGATGGGACGAAAGCACAAGCTTGTAAGGGAGATGTGTGAACCCAAAGGAAGTGACGAGAACAAGGCCTGAAGGACCCAAACGCGAGCTTGATGCTGAGGAAGCATCTGATAAACCTCGCAGGGTTGTTGTGACAAAGAGAGTTTCTCTGAGAGATGGCGTAAATTTCCTAGTGATATCACGGCTTGGCACGGGGGTGGCCAGAGTGCTAATAATGAATGCCTTTGAGCCTATGGTTGGGTGGAAAGGCGCACACTCACAGTCAATTGGTTGGATGCAACTTGTAATAGATAAGTATTCTCATACCCTGTGAAATTAAGCTGTAATTATGTAACGAAAAGGGATATACTGTGAAGGACCCAACGATGTGTATGCTTGCTTAATGGTTATACTATATCTCTTTATTCTTGTTTAAATTGTGTATTTAAGCAAGTATGGATTGGACGTGTTTTGTATTCGTAAATGCTTGCGCCCTGTGGTGGCTTAAGCTAGATCCAAGAACTGTGAGTTCGTCGACCTTGGGCACAATTTCACGTACGCATGTCGACACTCCTAGTCGTTCTGAGTCCCTTGGAGGAGGGAGTCTGTTAAAGCTCAGGAGAGATAGTGCACGTATGCATAGGCTCTCTGCAAGGCAGGCAGAGATAGAGAACCACTTAAGTTCTAGAGTTGAAGAATGAGCATAAGGGGTGCGCGAAAGGATTATTCCAAGTGTTAAGTTCAAGAGAAAGAGTGCAAAGCTCTTAATCCTTTCAGAGCTAACGAAGCTTAGGAAAAACAACGAGGTTGAAGTATCGAAAGGGAAGGTCCCTTGTTTGGAAGACAAACGGACGAAATCTGTTCGGAAGAAGCCACGGTCTGTTGTGACCGTTGGGTACGGGAAAGAGCGTGGGAGTTAACCTTGGAGTCATTCGGACTTTGCGAGTTCGTCGCAAGGGAGGTAAAATCCCCAAAGTCCCGAAGTCCTGAAGTTAACTCTGAGCCTTAGATATGAGGATGCCCGGGAACCGTACTAACCGTCAAATCTAGGAGGTAGACGATAGTCAAGTTACCAGAACTACCCATGACTTAAGAATCTGACAACAGAGATGGATGCGAGCCGTTTAACGGGAGGAGAGGCCATCCCGGTCGTCAGATCGACTCAAATACTCACTAAAGTTACCGAATTAAACACCAGCCGCTCGATTTAATCGACGATTGGGAATCATTGCGAAGTGCGAAGGTGAATTTAGCAGACCTGCTAGTTCATGACTCGTAATCAACCCACGTCATTGATCTCATTAGTGATGGAAGATCAACGACTAGGATTAGACTAGAGTCGAGCGAGCACTTATCAGATTACAGAGGTGGGACTCCACAATCACTGTGAACCGTCGATCTATGAATGAAGATCGAGGGTGGGGAATCATTGCAGAGCGCGAAGGTGAAAGTAGCAGACGCGCTAGTTCGCGGCCTGTAATTCACTAACGCTGTTGATCTCGTCAGGTTGGAAGATCAACTACTCCAGTTAGACCAGGTTGGGCGAGCACTTTCCAGATTGCGGAGGTCAAACTCTTTGATAAAGAGCACGCATGTTGGGGCCCCACAATTTCTGTGAACCGTCGATTGCCGTTGACCTTCAATCTAAGTTTGATGAGATCTCTGAAATGCAAGGAGTGCGTGGGAAGGCGAAATATTCAAGGGGAATCAATATCAGAGGAGATAACACTTTCAGGCGTGCAGATAGAGTCTAAGAGACGGACTCATAGGAGCAAAGGTCGAGGCCTTTGAACACTTAGAAAATCTTCTAAGTTGAAAGAGATCAGAAGCTCAGGAGGAGGAGCGACAGTGGCCGTTGGATCACAATGCAGAGGACCAATAGCCGTTTGATAGGAGCAAGGTGCCCGAGCCTTAGTTCTTTGCACATGCACGAGAGTGGACTTACCAAAGTCCCGAAGTATCGAAGTAGTTTGGGACCGTCCATTGTCAAGGAGAACGACGTGAATCTCAAGCGTCGGATCGAGAGGACAAGTGGCGTAAACCTGTAGACTCCAGGTAAAGACCCGAAGAAAACGTCAATCGTCGGATCGTCTGAAGTAAATGTCAACTGTTGGATCCAGAGGACAGGTGGCGTAAGTCTGTGGACTCTGAATAAAGACCCGAAGTAGATCCTGTCCGTCGACCGATAGAAGATACGTGTCGATAGATCAGAGACTTCGGGGAAAACTACTTCGGAGGTTTCCAAGTGAGGAGTGTGACAAAATCCCGAAGCCTCGAAGGCCGAAGAAGATCGCAACCGTCTGTTATAGAGGGACACATGGCAAAAATCCATGAAGTTCGGGTGAAACCACTCTGGGAGAAACGAGTGCATAGGATTCTGAAACACCTGAAGCCCGAAGAGCCGAAGAGAATCTAGACCATCAGATCTAGAGGGTACGTGGAGAAAGATCGTGAACTCTGGGTGAAAGTACTGTTATCACCAATTCTTGTAAAGGGTGTGTTTTCCTAAGAGGTAAGCCCCTTTGGGTGGCAAAATGCGAAGAAATGGGGTAAAAACCCACTTACCCTAGGTTGGGGTGCAAATGCACATTTGGTTAAGAGGCAGGCAGATCTGGACGGCCAGAATCTGCGTGCCCAGATCTACGGTCAAGGTTGGATTCCAGNGTCCGGAATTGGCAGCTTAAAGTGGGCCCCCCTTGTCACATCTCTGATTTCCTCCACCGTCCACCTTCCGCCATCTGTCTTCCACTCCATATCTCACCTCCACTCAGTGCCATCCTGGCACACCTTATCCCCTTTCACTCCCTCTCTCCTTTCAACACCTGTCCCACTCCCTTCCATGTTGTCCCGCCATAAGCGACGTGTCCTCCCTCGAACAGTCATATCCCGTCACCTTGCTGCTGTTATTTGCTTTGGGTATATGTAGGCAATTTTTCCATTTTGTAAAAGATGGTTGGTAGAGCTAAGCTCCCTGTTGTATGGTTTTGATGAAGCACTGGTTTCTCTGATCATGTATGTGCATTCAAGATTTCTTGTTTAAATGGCAGTCAACTTTCTTATTCACTCTATTTTCCTTCTGATGCTAAGGAGTTCATGATCGACATATTCGCATAAACCATTGTGACTGTGTTATGATAACTGATTTGTAGTAACGCTGTGATATTCCTTAGTTTCCTTGTGATTTAAATTCTAGGAGTTCTCGTGTTTAAATCATTCATCCTTGGGTTGCTGAAAGGCCTAACATCTTCGGTCGACCTCTACATTTTCTCGTTAATGTCTTCCTCCTGCTTACCCTTACTACAACCTATTGACTAAAGTTAGACTAAGACCTAGCCTGTTCATACATAGCTCGGTCCAGGATTATGAGTTAAAACGATATCATTCTGAGTCTGCTCTCTTTCTATCACCCTTGATAAACAAATCGTGACAAAAACTGATGGGTATCGGGCTCTGCTCTTGCTGCAATCCAGGAGTGACTTCTGACGCTAACATTTTTTTGGTGCCGTTTCCGGGGATGAAGTTGAATATTTTCCCTGGGATTGAACGACATTGAGCCTCTGATTCTGAAGGTGCATTAGGCATCCGAGCCCTACAAGATTGCCACTGTGCACCTGGCGACTCCATTGTGACGACTCCACTATGACAAACTTGTTGTTTCAGTTGTGACTTCGAGGGGCAGACACACGCGGTCTCATCCACAATCGCCTCTAGTTACACCTGAAGTAGATCTCGAGAAGCTTGTCAGAAAGTGAAGGGCCCTCGAAGGAGAAACTTCTGCTGCTGAACCAGGTATTTTTGATAGTTCTCATCTTCCTCTGTTAGAAACTCCATTTTTTGTTTCTTAGTTTCCCAACCGACCTGTTACTGAAGTTTCCCGTTTTCTAAACTTTGGGAGTGTTCCTGCTGAGTTTTCTTCTCCTGGTCCGGGACTGGAGGGAGAAACTTTTGTCACTCCTATCTTCCCTGACATTGCAGCTTGGTCTAGACCTAGGACCACAGGAGATTTCCCCACTCCTAGCTTCGCCACCCCTCCTTTTATTACTATGGCTGCTACTGCAGAGAGAGAAGCATTTGGTCATTCAAGCCCTGTATCCTTCTCTCTGAATCCTCCATTATTTCCTTTTCTACTAGAAAGCTTAGCTCCAGTATCCCCTGTTCGAACTCCTTCTCCTCGTAGTTCTCCTCCACCTAATATTCCTATGGCAGGAGAAAATCCCCCTATGACTAAAATAGAGGCTATAATAGCTGCTAGGTATGCTCCCCTTGTGTTACCTCAACCTCTCAATGCCCTTCCAACAGATGGCTACTTTAAGCAGTTACCCAGGTTCACAAGCGAAGGAGACATATTTGCAGAACAACACCTTGAAGCCTTTTACATTTTCACAGATGATCTTCTTATCATGCATGCAGACGTATGGATGAGGATTTTTGTCCATAGCCTTGAAGGCGAGTCCAGGAAATGGTTTAAGGACCTGCCTCTTGGATCTATCGATGGGATTGAGGCTTTGGAAAATGCCTTGAGACAGTGGGGAGACAAAAAAGACTTCATGTATTACATGACAGAGTTTGGGTCCTTGAAACGAATGGAAGGAGAGTCTGTCTCTGATTTCTCCAAGAGATTCAATAAAATGTACAATAATATTCCCGTTGAGATAAAGCCCTCATAAGCCTCTACCAAAATCACTTATGCTAGCGCTTTTGATCCCGATTTCTGCCTCTTGTTGAGGGAAAGGAGAGCCATTTCCTTAGCTCACATGCAGGATTTGGCTGTGGAAGTTGAGTCAAATATATTGGTTGTTGACTGACTTAGAAATAAAGCAGATAGAGATATGCCCAACAGGAGAGCTGAACCCTCCTCATCAGGTTCCTCTGCCCTTCCCCCCCAAGGGGACGAGGTAATTAAAGTGCTGAAATCACTTTCGGCTAGGATGGAAAGGTGGGAATTAGAAGGGAAGCCCATATATAGAAATCTCTAAAGTACTGATAACAGAGGTTTCAAGAGGCAAAATAATAATGTCCCTCAAATTATGCCAAGGGAACAAAGGAACAGAGATAGAGACGATTAGAGGATCCAAACCCCTCTTCAAAATAACCTTGTTGCTGGTGAGGAAGGAGAGGAGATAAATGAGCTTGGTCCTGAAATCCATTGTTTTGGAGACACCTCCCCTTTCCCCCATTTGACTCAATCCGCATATGAAGAATCCCTTATGAACAGTCAAATCAACGAGTTGGGTAAGGGGGAGAAGGCCAAAGGCAACAGTCCTAACAGATACAACCTCAGGTCAAAGAGGAACGAAGGGAAGGCTGATATTCTTGATCAACCTCTTGTAGTAGAAAGGCCTGATAAGCCTACAACATGCACTACCAAGGAAAGGATCACTCAGAATATTTCTCCAACAGCCAAAGACCCTGTCCCTGAGGTAAGAGAAGCTCCTAAGCCTCCTTCTTCCAAGTTCGGCATGTTGTTGTCAAGATCGTGGATTAAAAAGCTCGGAGGGACATTACAGATGGACCTCACATATGCCACCATTCCAGTCTTTGGAGTGGAACACAGAAGGTTGTATAGAGAAGCTCAACTGGCCTACATTGTTAGTGATGAAGTAGACCCCACCAATCATCCTATCTTTGCAATTGATACTGATTTGGGGTATAGTTTATTGCAGCTCACTGATGCTCTTGAAACCCCTTTTCAAATCAGAAAACAACCCATATATGATCGAGAAATACCTCCCCCAACTACCTTTGTGTGGAAAATGTTCTTCGACGGAGCTTCTTCTAGTGAAGGTGTTGGTGCTCGAGTGGTTTTTGTGTCGCCTTGTCAGGAATCCATTTCCCTGTCATACAAGCTAGAGTTTGAGACCACCAATAATGTGGCTGAATATGAGGCTTTTGTTCTTGGTTTAAGGGCTGCAAAAGAAATGGGAATTGAGAAGGTAACATTGTTCAGAGATGCAGAGTTGATAGTTCAGCAGATCAGAAATGCTTATCAGGCTAAGCATCCTCGACTCAAAAGTTACAGAAATAAGGTATGGGACCTAATTGACAATTTTTTTGGGGCATTCAACATTTCATTTATTCCAAGAGAGGAAAATACTTTGGCCGATTCCCTAGCTGTTTCGGCTAGCCAGTTTAAGATCCCTTTGCCTCCTTAGATCAAACATGAGCTTGAGATAAGATATAGGCCCTCTGTACCAGAAAATATCAAGCACTGGAAGGTATTCGAGGATGATCTAGAAATCATAAAATTTCTTGAGTCTGTAAATGAATTCTCTGCATTGCACATTGATCAAGATCCTGATCCCGAAGGTGACCCTCACCCTGAAGCATTTTTAAATAAAATTGCTAATCACCATATTGTTCAGTTGCCTAGCAATCACATTCCAAAAGGATTAATTCCTTTAGAAAGATTGTTCGATGGGAATGATGTGGCAGTAAAGGGTAGGGTTTTAAATGGAAATGCTGATACAACTGAGTGTAACATTAGCACACAAGAGGAGCCTAAATTCGTCAAGTTGTCGAGCGGCCTGTCAAGGGAGCAAAGGGCCGAGTATACTGAGTTATTAAAAGAATTTGTCGATGTGTTTGCATGGAACTATGAAGACCTCAGGACATATGACACATCTATAATTGAGCACAAAATCCCACTGAAAGAGGAAGCTAAGCCTTTCAGGCAAAAGCTATGACAGATTAACCCCATATTGTTGCCTATCATAGAGAGAGAAGTGAAGAAGTTGTTAGACGCCCAAATCATTGTCCCTTTGAGATATTCTGAGTGGGTGGCTAATCTGGTGCCGGTAAGAAAGAAGAGTGGAAAAATCAGACTCTGTGTTGATTTCACAAATTTGAACAGAAGCTCAAAGAAGGACAATTACCCCCTACCTAAGATGGAACACATATTGTAAAGGGTGACTAGTGCATCCAGGATATCCATGATCAACGACTTTTTTGTTTACAATCAGATATCAGTCCTGCCTAAGGATAGAGAAAAAACAACTTTCACCACTCCTTGGGGCACATTCATGTATGCCAAAATGCCTTTTGGATTGATGAATGCAGGAACAACATTTCAACGATCCATGGACATAGCCTTCATTAGGGAGAAAGATCAGTTCGTGGTGATCTATCTGGATGACATCACTGTCTTCTCTAGATCTGATGAAGAACACTATTGTCACTTGAGGAAGGTTTTTTTGAAGTGTCGAAGGTTTGGCCTCTCCTTGAACCCTAAGAAATATTTGTTTGCTATGGAGGGGAAGCTATTAGGCCATATAGTATCAGCAGAGGGAGTGAGAATTGATCCCAGCAGGGTGGAGGCAATTCAGACCCTGTCACTCCAGAGGTCCAAGAAAGAGGTCCAATATTTCCTGGACAAGATTAACTTTCTGAGGAGGTTCGTCTCAAATTTTGCTGAGTTGGTGAAACACATCACAATCATGCTCAGAAAAGGAAATGAAGTAAAGTGGATTGCTAAGCCCAGGGAATCTTTTTTCCAAATAAAGAAGGCATTGACTGAGGCGCTTGTGTTGATCAGTCCTAATTATTCCAAGGATTTCCGAATTTTTTTTTTGTTTCTTTTGATACAATAACAACGGTCTTATTGCAGAAAAATGAGGAAGGGTGAGAGAAGCCCATTTCCTTCTTCAGTAAGGCATTAAGAGATGCAGAAATCAGGTATGAGATCATGGAAAAGCAGGCCTATGCCTTGGTGAAATCTCTCAAAGATTTTAGAGTCTATGTTCTGCACTCAAAGGTGATTGCATATGTTCCTTCAACCTCTGTGAAGGACATCCTTATACAACCTGACATAGATGGGAGAAGGGGAAAGTGGATTGCCAAGATCCTTGAGTTTGACCTGGAGGTAAAGCCCACCAAGTTGGTTAAAGGGCAAGGTTTAGCCAAGCTCCTGGATGAATCTAACTGTAAGGCTTTGGGGGTAAATTTCGTACATATTCGCTTAGAAAATCAGCAAGCTGAGTTGTCAAATGGCAGTCCTCAAAGCAACCCCCTATTGGCAGAATGCTCTTGGTATAAAGATATGTTATATTTTTCCTGCAGGAGTTAAAGCCCCCTGATGAAATGGGGAAGAGTAAGGCAAGAGCTCTAAAGCTCAAAGCAGTCAAATATTGCCTTATTGAACAGATCTTGTACTGGAGAGACCCTTTAGGGGTGTTTCTAAGGTGTCTGAACCCACAGGAGGCCCAAAAAGTTACGTTTGACTTCCATAGCAACTTATGTGGAGGGCATCATTTCTGGAAGACCACAGCCTACAAAATTCTCAGGGCTGGGTACTACTGGCCCACCTTATTCACTGATGTCTGCAGAGAAGTTAGAGCCTGCATCAAATGCTAAAGGTTCTCAGGAAAGCAACAGCTCAAATCTCTGCCACTAAAGCCTGTAGTAGCTTCAACACCTTTTCAGCAGTGGGGGTTGGTCTTCATTGGAGGAATTCATCCTCCTTCAAGTGGCCATCACAGATGGATCCTGACTGCAACAGATTACTTCACCAAGTGGATAGAAGCTGTCCCCACTAGGAATGCTTCACATGAGGTAATTATCAGCTTCCTGGAGGATATTATAGCTAGATTTGGTTGTCCCAGCAAAATTATCACTGATAATGCTGCTTCTTTCAAGTCTGAGCCTCTGGTTAAGTTCTGTGACCAGTTTGAGATTTCACTGATTCATTCCACCCCCTATTATCCTCAAGGCAATGGCCTGGTAGAATCTTCCAATTAAAGTATGATCAAGCTCATTAAAAGATTGTTGGAAGACAATAAGAAGGCCTGGGATTCAAAACTCAAATTCGCTTTGTGGGCCGATCGAGTGACAACAAAGAAGTCCCTGGGCACCTCACCTTTTCAACTTGTTTACGGGACAGAAGTTGTGTTTCCCACTCAGCTGGCTTTATCTGTGGCAAAATTCTTTCAAGATTATGCAGGAGAGCCAGATCATATGGTCAGAAGAATTCATCAGCTGGTGGAAGCACATCAGACCAGGGAGCAGGTAATGGACAAAGCTCGCAGTCATCAGTAGAAGATCAAGCAGGCCTTTGATAAGAAGTTCAGAAAGGAAGAATTCGAGCTGGGAGATCTCGTGCTTAAGTGGGATGCACCCAAGCAGGACAGAGGCAAACACAACAAGTTTGATGCCCTCTGGATTGGACCTTTCAAAATCTCTGAAGTATTCTCAAACAACACTTACAGGTTGCAGGATTTGGAGGGCGAAGAAGTTTTTAATGGCCCAGTAAATGGGCATTTTCTAAAGAAATGTTTTGTTTAAATCCTTAGACGACTCCTCTGTTTTTGTAAATATTGTTTTTCTGTTTGTTTTCGTCTTAATAAATGACTCCATAGCCCAACAACAAGGCATTGGAACTGCAAATGAGTCCTTAGAGCATCATAGGGACAACTCTATCCCCCATGGAGCATAATGTTATCACCAATTTTTGTAAAGGGTGTGTTTTCCTAAGAGGTAAGCCCCTTTGGGTGGAAAAATGCGAAGAAGTGGGGTAAAAACCCACTTACCCTAGGTTGGGGCGCAAATGCACATTTGGTTAAGAGACAGGTAGATCTGGGTAGCCAGAATCTGCGCACCCAGATCTATGGTCAAGGTTGGATTCCAGAGCCCTCTCGCCATTCTACCTTTAAAGCGGGTGGGGGGGGGGGTCCGGAATTAGATGTGCATCTCTCAACGGTCTGGATTGGGGAGCCCGGATCTATGGTGAAGGTTGGATTCCTGACCCCCTTTGCTTATCTACCTTTAATCGAGGGGAGGGGGGTCTGGAATTGGCGGCTTAAAGTGGGCCCCCCTTGTCACAACTCCAATTTCCTCCACCGTCCACCTTCTGCCATCTGTCTTCCACTCCATATCTCACCTCCACTCAGTGCCATCCTAGCACACCTTATCCCCTTTCGCTCCCTCTCGCCTTCCGACACATGTCCCACTCCCTTCCACGTCGTCTTGCCATAAGCGACGTGTCCTCCCTCGAACAGTCATATCCCATTACCTTTCCTCCTTTCGTCTATCACCCTCCTACCCCCTGTCATGTGTCTCGCCCCTGTCACTTCCTTGGTCACTTCCCTTCCCTCTTCCACGACGAGCATGCCAAATCATCTCTGCCTGACCTTTGTTCTTACATTACTTCCTATCTTATGCCCCATTTATCGCACTTGCCTACAAGTCTGTCCAAGCAGTCGGTTGGCGGATCCAGGTGGCACCGTGAGAAGACCTCCACATCTCGAAAGGTAGAGTTGACTAGGTTGTTCCCGACCCCAAGGAGGCAATTATTGAAGTTGTTGGTGGTAGGTAGACATCGTGTCCATTATAAATGGAAAGCCCAGAAAAGGACCCGAGACAGGTCAATTCTTCTGCGAGGTGCCAGGAGTCCCATTGCGTCTGACATAAGTGCATGACCGTCCAGAGACTGCAGGTGCAGTCTACTAGTAGACATGTAGACGTAATGTTGTTAATGAAGAAGTCTCAGTTTTGCTTCTGTTATTTGCTTTGGGTATATGTAGGCAATTTTGCCATTTTGTAAAATATGGTTGGTAGAGATAAGCTCCATGTTGTATGGTTTTGATGAAGCACTGGTTTCTCTGATCATGTATGTGCATCCAAGATTTCTTGTTTAAATGGCAGTCAACTTTCTTATTCACTCTATTTTCCTTCTGATGCTAAGGAGTTCATGATCGACAGATTCACATGAACCATTGTGACTGTGTTATGATAAATGATTTGTTGTAACGCTGTGATATTCCTTAGTTTCCTTGTGCTTTAAATTCTAGGAGTTCTCATGTTTAAATCATTCATCCTTGGGTTGCTGAAAGGCCTGACGTCTTCAGTCGACCTCTACATTTTCTCATTAATGTCTTCCTCCTGATTACCCTTACTACAACCTACTGACTGAAGTTAGACTAAGACCTAGCCTGTTCATACATAGCTCGGTCCAAGATTCTGAGTTAAAATGATATCATTCTAAGTCTTCTCTCTTTCAATCACCCTTGATAAACAAATCGTGACATAAACTGATGGGTGTCGGGCTCTGCTCCTGTTGCAATCCAGGAGTGAATTCTGACGTTAACAAGTACTCTGGGAGAAAACGAAGGAGTAAAGTTTGAAATCGCCAAACCCCGAATAGTCGAAGCAGCTGGGAGTCATCAATCTACGAGAGGACACATGTCATCAGATCGTGAACTCTAGATAAAACACTTCGGGAGAAGCAGAGTGTGGGGGAATTGAGATTTGAAATTGCCGAAGGCCGAAGTCCCGAAGCGAACGACAACCATTGATTTGAAAGTAGATGCGTGGCGCCAGATCTAGAACTC
Organism: Picea mariana; assembly: GCA_032191745.1. Taxonomy (NCBI): domain Eukaryota; kingdom Viridiplantae; phylum Streptophyta; class Pinopsida; order Pinales; family Pinaceae; genus Picea; species Picea mariana. The sequence continues at coordinate 283,021 of JASDQU010790190.1, read as the reverse complement.
CGGGTACAGTGCACTCCGGAGGAAAGCAGAGGGTGAAAGCGCCGAAGTCTCGAAGGAGATCTCGATCGTTGATCGAGGAGGAGGTCGAAGGACTGTTGATCTGGTCTTGGTTGAAAAGTGTCGACGTCCCGAAGAGGACCAGGGCCTTCAATTTGGAGAGGACATGTGTCAGAAGATCCGACAATCTGGAAGGATTCACTCCAGATATTTGTGTTTGTAGAGAGAGGATATAGACTGTTGATCGGAGCAGACGCATGGCGTCCGATATACGACTCCGTGTACATAGCACTCCGGGAGAAAAGGGTGAATGAAGGAGAAAGAACTCCCGAAGGTCGGAGAGCCGAAGTTCATCAGAACCGTCCGTTTGTTGAGGACAGGTGTCAGCATTTCTTCCACTCTGGAAGATAGCTACTGACGGAGGAAGCGGAAGTTGAGAGTTGAAACTCCCAAAACCTGAATCGCGAAATAAATCGTAGCCATTGATTTAGAAAGGTTAGATCTGATTAGTAGATTCAGAAAGGATAGATCTGAGTCGTCAGTTCAAAAGCACCGTCAAGGTCGTGAGATAGACGGTCCCGTCGCATTGCGGGGACCGAAGGTGCACGAAATTTAAAAAGTTGAGGGCGGGTCGCAATCCAGACCACGGTTTTTTAGAAAGGACACATGGAGGATCAAGGTGAATTGCGGGGTGAAAAGTAGTTGGTTTCAAACTACCCTTGGCCGCGCCCACAATCGCGTGGATTACGTGAGGTCATCGCCCAAGGTCATGACAAGGAAGGGCTTATCAGAAAAGGGGCTAGCACCCAAACTCGGAGATTTCGCAAGAAAAAAAAAGGAAGGTTGTGAGTACCATTAGACCCGCACTCGAAAGTTGAAAGAGTCTGAGTTTAATTGCAGAACGAGACCATCAAGGTCTCAGAGAGTCGTTTGGATCCAGAATCGGATATCCTTGACTGAGAGGTCACACTGGTTCCTCGACTTTCCAAATTAGAAACCACGGATGGGGAATCTGTCCTTTAAGAAAAGTGAAAATTTTTATGCTCTGTCGTGGGTGTTTTACAAATTGGTATCAGAGCATGGTTACAACACTTGGCCTGCTTGGGATCATGCACGAGTCACATAAGGAGGTATTATCATCTGCATTTACTCCTTGAGGAGAAGGACAATAGATTGAACCCGTGATTTTGGGAATTCTTGTTGAATTTCAGCAAAAGAATTTATTTAGTCGTTGTCATAGTAATAACTACTCTTACCAAAGTAGGGATATGCTACTTAACATTTATAATAAGACTTGAATGTGGATAGCTAAAGGTGGCAGGGATTCTGTCAAGGGCAGTTGAATCCCGAAGGACGAATGACTTGGTGTTCATAACACTGCTTCTAAGCATGGGCAGTTGGAACTTTAGGCACTGATGATGGTGGATTATATAATGCTTAATACCTTTGTGGGCTTAAAGGAATCTCATAGGATCAGGTAGGATCCTTGGCAGTCATAGTTACTGCTTTATATTAAAAATCAGAGTATATAACTTCTCATGACCAGAGAGAAGTGAGATGGGTAAAACCCTATGGACGCTGAGGCAAGAAGGTTTTCTTGCTAGATGTTTTCGCATAAAGAGGAAAGTGACCCTGATTGGTTATTGCCTTGAGAGAAGGCAACATCAATAGGAGATATGACTGTGAGCTTAGTCCTGCAAGTGATTGAAATACCAAATTAAAGGACACTAATGACGGAATTAAACTATCAAGTGAATGCATGAGGTAAAAAGGTGCAAGATATGCACCTACTTATACACAAATGTGTATACATGATCATAAGGATGATTGGAAGATTCTTGGGAAAAGGATATAGAATTCAGATATGTTCATGTGTGTGAATGACATGGAAAAAGTGCAAGCAATAAGCTAGCATTATGAATACTTATCTGTGTTTAATTATGCTTGAGTGCATGGGTTTAATGCATTGTGGAGCTTCCTAATATGAAGCCTGATATTAATGCCAGTTAGGTATGAATGATATTGAGCGTGTAAGCGATGCACATGCATGATGTAAGAGTATAGTTATAAATACAATAGGGTTGCCCTGATGAGTGAAATATAAAGCAAGAATTGATCTTGTCTAGAATAAATGAATACTATGGATGCATGGCTGACTCCATTCCGAAGAGTCATGAAAGTTCTGTTCCAAATAATAGCTTGAGGGGGAATGTATTCCATTTCCTTAGGAAATACTAATATAATTAGATAAAAAGAGTAAATGAGCAAAGATGCTCTGTTGTCATAATAAGAGACAAATGATTATGCCTTTGAGAATCACATGAGAAGGATTGTGAACAATCATGAGTTGACTGATCTTAAAATTAGAGATGTAGGTGGGCTATGAAACATACCTACGACTGCTACAAGAAGGTTTATGATTATGAATATGGTTAAGTACATCATGGATGTAAGTTAACAAAACCAGAATATGTATGGATACATAATTTGGGTACATGACAAAGATGCATGTTTATATTCCTTATGGGATATTTGGTAAACATCTGAAGCTAACTCAAGGTTGAGGCCATCACAAATAGTGATGGATATGCAATAAGGAAGTTGCATGCTTAAGGAGTTCCCTGTGGAGGAATTGTGTGAAGACTTTGCCAGGAAAACAAAGTCACAACCTTAATGACCGTTTAGAATTAAGCAGTGAGCCACAAGCTTACACACACACACACACACACACACACACACCATAATCTTGGATTACATTTTGAAAAACATCACGTAATGAACAAAAGATTAATAAATGAATATTGACCATTCTGATAACCGAATGGTAATGTGCAGGATGCACAGGTTCATGATCCATTATGAACAAAAAAAAAGTTTGCTATTAAAGCATGCTGTTGTATTCCAAAAAAGGGTTAGGGTGAGGCCTAACCAAGGCGGCTCAAGGAAAAGAGTAGGAAGATCCCAACAGGGAGTAAATAGCAAAATAAAAGAAAAGATAGTGAGGCCTTAGAAATAACTTAGYTGGGTTGAAAAGTCCCAAGCGATGTAGAAAGAATTTGAAGAAGGGGAGAGCCCTCAATTCTTTTCTTGCTGTGTATTATATTTTTCTCTAGGATGAGAAAGCTAGTACGTTGATGAAAGTAAATGTTTTGACACCATAGTGATGAAGATTGTGTTACTRCAGAAACAATTGAGAACTGTCGATATTTCACTCATGAAAACATTAAGGATAATGTGATGAAGTGCATACAAATATGCTAGGATATGTCTGAAAATGTTTTATAAATTTAAATGCTATGGTACTTGCATTTTTAATTTACATGACGACTAATGTGTTTATGATGTATGTCATGTGTAGAAATAAATTGATTGGAACTGTTGAGAAAGACAATTGCCAATAATGAACAACCTCAATCAGAGGATGACTATGAGAAGATTCTTGTTGAAATATTGTTGAAGGGACTTTAAAAGTCCCCATGGAGCACCACTGATGGGATAATATCAGAGGGGGTGCTAACAACCAAAACAAGTATAAAAATGTTCATGCCAATGTGGCACAAGGTATGAAGGGATTGGCTAAGAATCCCTTCTGAAATGTTTTACAGTCTTAATGTTATGTATGAAACACTGAAAGACAGATGTATGCCTTGGGTACCCAAGTAAGGTATGATTTAGGAAGGAGAACCTGAATGATGGAGGTGTGAACCTATGATAGTAAAGACTGATTGTAACCATTAGAAGAATTCATGAACTGATATGTCATGAGTACATGGACCAATCAAGAAACGATTGGAAACAAAAGTGCTTATAGATAACACGTTGCAGGGAATTGCTTCAAGGAAATGCATGTTTGCATAAATGACAGACAATGGAATTCCCATTGAGGAATGAGGACCTTCCAACATTTTTACTTACATTGTATAGGTGTTAGAGGAAACCAAATTTGGGTGGCCATGAGTGTTGGCACCCTGGTTATTAATAAAGGAAGAATGCTTAAAGTCATGCATGTGAAACTTTTGAGTCTAATGTGTACTGATTTGAGATCATGATCATCCTGTAGCCAAAAGCATAGTCCTGCTGCAACAATGAATGAGAATGAATAAACCATATGGTGAAAAGCTTGGCTAAGCTCCAACGCACCATGGCAAAGTACATGTCGTAAAGTGTGGAAAACTTAAAAAAAAATCAATGCAAGGGTGCATTGGGTAGGAAGGTGGCCACGAATGTTGGCACATTCACTAAAGTCAATTGATATTTGAATTACATTCTGAAAAATTTGGTAGGTTGAAATGATGCATAGGTAAGGGATGATGTTCCCTTTTGCTTTGTATCCTTAAATAGATGAAAATGACTTGGACTGTTCGTATGCATGATTTTGATAAAAAAAAAAAAAAATGTGCATGAAAACTAACAATTTGTTTGGCTGAGGAATGTTGAAATTGCAAGAAGAAAGAGTCTTGGATATGGAAGTATTGTAAGCCCATAATGAAGACCGATTTCCTATTGAGCCAAACTGTAATGAATGGTATTTCCCTTTTTGAGAAAGTGAATTTGATTGTTAGTATGCACAACTCTGAAATTGTTTGTGACGACGCTATAAAGGTGTAATAAAATATATGCGCATGGGAAACTAACGATTTGTTTGGATAATTGAAGTTGAAAGTGCAAGAAGCAAAGGGATCTTGGATATGGTAGCATTGTAAGCCCATAAGGAAGACCAATTTCTTGCTGAGCCAAACTGCTATGGGAAGGAAAGTCCCATAATTATGAATCTGGTTCCTGTGCGAAACAAATATGAGAACAAAATGTGGAATCTGGAAATATGCGGGTGACAGATTTACAAGATAATTTTTGAATTTAAAATTTATGATGTCTCATGAATTTCTGTATTCCTATGATACATGTGAAAGGGAAAGATCTGCGAAGAGTGCAGAGATGAGAAACTAAGCTCTCAGGTTCGAGGGAGAACTGTGAGAAAGAGTATAATCCGATTGCATGAAATAGAGACTGACTCAGGAGAATGAGAGTAACCTTCGTCTCTATCTATGATTGAGTCGGGAGAAGGAGAGTAACTTTCGTCCCTAACTATTTCTGTGCTAGGAGAAGGAGAGTAACCTTCGTCCCTAACTTTAGTTGAGCCAAAACGCTGTCAAGCTGTAAAAGCATGAAAAATGGCTACTGCTGAGCCATGAGAACCCCGTGGTAAGCCATAATCGTCTAGAATATGTTGTGTTGATGTAACATAAGCCAAAGGGATGCCTCGACTGTAAGACTCAACATAGTCTCTGGAATTCTTTCTGTGGGAGAAAACCTTGGCAAGTCAAGATGGATCACCCGAGGGATTGTATAGTAGAGAAAGGGATGCCTGAGCCTGGACCTGGAAGGCGAGTGACTGTTAAGGTCCTAACCCGCACATAGGTAGATCAATGTATTCAGATAAGACCTTTCAATAAAATAGAATAAGGCGGATGTAAGAAGACCTAATAGAAGCTTCCGCTTCTAGAAGGATCTTCCTCTAGATGCTTCTTTTTAGTATAAATAGGAGTCGAGGGTATTGAGAACCCTAGCTTGGATATTATTGTAACAGAGCGCTGC